>JABUQX010106223.1:2500-21212 GCA_015478945.1 Trachelipus rathkii | reverse complement strand
ACCAGATCATCATCCAATTCTATGTTAGTATTATTATTTTGAGCTAGAGATGAAATAGATAATATATACTCATTTTATTTATTATTTAAGAATTTTGATGATTGGAATGAAAACCGTAACTAAAATTTACAGAGATCTCATAAAATAGTAAAAATGTGCAATATATTTTCTTGATTCTTTTACGCTTTCATTCGTTTTTAACGAAGTGGTATATAGTTACGGATATAGCTCTGGGATAGCCTTATCGATTCAACTTTATCTATTCTGCTATTAGTTGATAATTTTTTCATGTTATCCATGGAGTGTCTTGTTTTATGTCTTTATTACAAAGTAAATTAATATGCTTTTAATTAATATATAGGATGGTCTTATATTTTTCAAGTTTGGAAGTATTGCTTGTCGTTATTTTTTGTAAAGCAAAGTCGGGTATTTTAAGCTGTGTTTTTGACGTGATTAATTGTGTTTATTGTCCTGTAAATTTCATTTGCATTGTTATTTCAGGCGTGTCTGATAAATGCGATTTGCAAAGTGCCATTAGTGTTCCGCGTGTTGCATATATTACCTAGCAGGTAAGGTTGCAGTATTAATTGAAGTTCTATTTATCCGAAGTATGGTAAATATTATATTGTGCTAACAAGTATAAAACGTATTAACATTTAAATATTTTATTATTTTAACATATTGTTAATTGTTAAAGTCTCAATTTTTATTTAGAAAAGTATTTGTTTAAATACTATAATAGGCAACTACTTTGCATACGAGACCAAACAGACTGTATATGTCATGCTGGACTGCATTGTCTTGTAACACACTGAAAAAATCGACCGCCTTGTGTAACTTGTTTAGAATCATTTAATTTTCTAGTAAATATTTATATCTTTGCCAATCAGTCAGTCTACATATTTTTATTAATATATTTGTTATTTACACCATAACTTAATGAAACAATATCTATATATTTCTATATATATATTATGGCAAAATCTATTTATAGAATTTACAATTCTGTCATATTTCATCCGAAATTTTATATTTTTTTTAAAAAAGAATAATGTATAGAATATAATTATATTGCTTCTGTATTATATATATATATATTAATATATATATAATATTATATATATATATATATATATATATAATATATATAATTGTATAGTTAGTATTTGGGTTCTATATTTGCGCAGTGCGCATGTATGCGGATATCTACGGACGATCTGCTTTACTACATGTTATGGATTGTATAAAACCTGATATATTTTCGAAGTTATATCTATATATATAATATATATTATATCTTATCATATATATATGTATATATATACATATATATATTATATATAATATATATATTTAATATATATTAATCGGATATATGTACTTGAGGTTCTATATTATCCAGTGCGCATGTATGCGGATATCTCCGGACATCCGACTACATGTTCATGGATTTATAAAACCTAGTTTTGTAAAGGACCAGTACATTTTCATTTATTTTTTTATTAAAGTATTTTTAAATTTACTCCAGTAGTTTCCTTGAGTGTTTCCAAACGTGTTTTACTTTCTCATTTATTCAAATATTCAAGTAGGTTATTGCTTTAGTCTTCCAAAGACTTGGTTTCATGATCAAAAAGCATGATCATAAAAACAGTTCATTCATTGATAAGGAAAAATATTGACTGAATTGTTTTCCACATAAGGCAAAGAACTCTTTGTCAAACCGTATAGTTTCACTTGAAAGGCGTCTTCAGGTGGATAAGTTTGGGTGAGTTTTAAGTATTAAAATTGCATTCTAATATTGCACAGGCCGGTAACTCATTTAACAGGAGGCCTGGATACTGCTACAATACAGGTTTGAGAATCTTAAAAGGTGTTATTTGATTGGATTGTCACGGGGGCCTGGCCAAAGGATTTGTTTATACGTTGGAAGAGTAAGTTTATGACAGATAATTTAATATCTTTTCATCCAGTCGCATTACATTAATAATAATAATAATAATAATAATAATAATAATAATAATAATAATAATAATAATAATAATAATAATAATAATAATAATAATAATAATAATAATATAATATAATATAATTAATAATATAATAAATAATAATATAATAAATAATAATAATATATAATAAAATTGAAGTATTTAAGAAAATCTGTGGAAAGAAAATTCCATCAATCAAGTTAAAGGAATCTGCTTTATCTTCCTTTACAGAGTCCACGCTCTTCTACGCACAATTATTATTATTATTATTATTATTATTATTATTATTATTATTATTATTATTATTATTATTATTATTATTATTATTATTATTATTATTATTACTATAATATATATATATATTATATATATATATATATTTTATATTATATATATATATTAATATATATATATATATTATATACTATATTATATATATATAGGTCAGCTTTTCGATTATCCGTCATATGTATCTTAAAACTATTAATGCTACAGTAAACGGAATACATTGATGAATGCTGGTCAAAGTTTGCACCTCGGAAATGTAAAAAAAAAAAAAAAAAAAAAAAAAAAAAAAAAATACTATAGTATATATATATATATCTCAAAAACTACTATAGCTACAGCAAAAAGGAATACATTTTTGGAATCCTGGTAAAATTTCACATAAGAAATGTAAAATAATAATAATAAAAAAATTATTGTTAATAAATACTAGTAATCTATGATTAGAAGGCCTATTAGAGACCTTTTATTGGGTTCTCGATAAAATAAATAGATTTTCTAATTAGATTTTGCTTTTTTTTTTTTTTACTAAAAGTATACCCAAGGCGTTATACGCTCCGATGGCAGGAGCGGGCGTCTCTCGGCCTTCGGGAACTACGGGGTAGGACTAATCCCCCCTTCCGGGGGGTCTCCGGAACCCCGCGCTCTTTGGTATTTTAGGTGTCGCGGGGGTTCCTCCGCCCCTCCCCTACGGGGTATGGAAAACGATCCCCCCTATGTTCCCGGTCGGCTCGAGCCCCTAGCTGTGGCCGTATAAAGCAAATTTAATAAATAGAAAGTCTATTTATTTTACGAGAAACCATAAAGGTATCTAAATAGCCTTCTATCATATATTAACTATATTTATTAACCAATAATTTGTTTTTATTATTATTATTTTTTACATTTTCTTATGTGAAATTATATTCCAAGGATTCCAAAAATTTATTACTTTTCGCTGTAGCTTATTGTAGTTTTTGAGATATATATATATTTTCTTTTTTTTTTTTTTTTTTTTTTTTTTTTTTTTTTTCTACATTTCCAGGGCAAACTTTGGACCAGAATTCCAGCAATGTATTCCTTTTACTGTAGCATTAATAGTTTTTATGATACATATGACGGATAATCGAAAAGCTGGCCCATAATAACATATATATATTATATATTTATATATATATATATATATATATATATTATATATATATATTATATATGATATATATATATATATATATAGTATTATTATTATATATATACTTACTATATATATTATATATATTATATATATATAATATATACATATATATATATATTATTTTGTAAAGTTAAACTTACGGATGTATGGTAGCAATATTATTTATTTTGTTACCTCTGCAAAAAGATTTAATTAAAATTCAGTGGCTGTGTGTGCCTCCTTAAAAAACTTACGAAAACAGCTGTTTTTATTTACTTAATTAAATATTTTTGTTCATTAATTTGTTTATATGTGTGGCAGCAATGCAGTTTTCATATATATAAGACAATATCTATGTGTATTTGTTGTGGATATTGAGATATTATTAAGTACTTGTCAGATTTATTTTTTATAAACAATTATATGTATTTATTCAGTTAATTTTTATCAAAGATTTTATACAAATCTTTTATTTTTGTTATTTCTGTTATTTACTTTCGGCAGATTTATAGGCATCATATATAACAAGAAATAACCTTTTCCCTTAAACATTAATAAGAAACTTAGTTTTTATGAGGCCACGTTTTCGAGGCGCTCTTTGAATTAGGAATTAGTTATATAGAAGAGAAAGAGGATTAACCAGTAGACGTTCGCTTACCAAAGTTAAATGCAAATGTGTTGTGTGCTGTGTGTGTGTGTGCTGTGTGGTGTGTGTGTGTGTGTGTGGTCGTGTGTGTGTGTGTGTTGTGTTGTGTGTGTTGTGTGTGAAAAAGAAAATAAAGAGATATGAGGGTGTTCAAAATATTTACAGTTAGGGATAGATTCGAAATTTAGATACAACTGAAATTAAAATGAATGTTGAACGATAGTTAGAGGGTTGAGAGCTTCCCTTTTATGCCACAGGAGACTAAGCCCATGTTCTAGTTGGAAGAAAGGTCGAAGTAGAAAAGACAGAGATGAAATAGTTTATATATATATATATATATATATATTATATATATAATATATAATATATATTATATATATATATATATATAGAGATATATAATATTATAAATAATATATATATAATATATATATATATATAATATATATATATATGATATATATACTATATATATCAATTTAAAGTTGTACTGTCGTATTCGCTTAAAATTATTCGCATATTTTTATTATTCGTATTCGAAATTTTTATCCGAATACAAAACGAATATTTTATATTATCGCAAAAATTAGTTAAAATTACTTTCATCATATGAGAAGCAAGGAATAATAAAAATAAAAGAAACTCTCTTGGAAGAGATTACAAAGAGGTTTGGTCTTGTGGAAAACAACGATTTACATGACACAGCTACAATAGTGAACCCTAGTTATAAAATTAAACTTTTTACTCATTATATATACTGTGAAAGAAAATATAATATTGTCGATTGGACAAAAATGTTGAGATATTCAAAGTACAAAGATGGCACAATCTAAATCTAAAACTGAAAAAAACTTACCTAAGAAGAAAAGACTTCAACCTCCACCAACATAACTTTATCAGATACCATGAGCAATATTTTTCTTCTAGTAATGATGACGAAGAGGAATAAACATTCAGATGTATCTACACCAAAAAAAAATTTCCTCTGCAGGGTAATCCATCTGAATGGTGGAAAAACCATATGAATAAGTATCCTCATATGGCAGCATTAGCAAGGTCATGTCTTGCTTGTCCCTCAAGTGTTGCAAACGAGCGCCTACTTAACGATACTGGTCTTATTTTTGATGAAAAACGTTCTAGGCTCGCAGCGAAACGAGCAGAAACTTTATTTTTCCTCAAATATAACTTACCAATTTTAGGATTTGAATAGTGAAGTTTTAAAACCTCCTTTCCAAAGGGCGGTGGCTGGGGGTAAGAGGTTGGGTAATACTTTAGCTGAGGTGAATAAACTTTACGTAACTATTACATTAAAACTATAAACTTATAATTTACAAAAATGGTATCAAAAAATTCTTTGAAGTTTTTTTTTACCGATGAACGTATATTATAAATGCATATTTTTAATAAAAATATGAAAAATTACCCCCCGAAAAAAAAAAATGAATAATTTCGGCGTTTTTTTAGGGATAACATATCGATTGTTTTGTTTTTTGATATTTTCGATTACTTAATATATCGATAAAATATTTTCTTTCGATTAATTTTTTTTTACGATTTTATCAACGATTCAATTGAACCATAGTATATTTATACTGTGATTGATATACCAAACGTAGTTAATTAAATAAAAAACATAAAAAATTGTTAAATAATTATTTTTCGTACGATAAAATAATACAAAAATTAAAATAAATGGTTATAAAAAATTTATATTATATATATATATATATATTACTATTATATATATATATATTAATATAGTATATAGGATATATATATATATATTAATATATAGTATATATATATATATATATATTATATATATAATATCGTATCATATAGATATGAGGGAGAGAGAGAGATAGAGAGAGAGAGAGAAGAGGTTAGCCTAGCGCCATATATATATTACGATTAACGTACGTATGTCATATAGGTTAGGAAAAGGCCCACGGGCCATATATATATAATATATATATATATAATATATAATATATATATATATTATATATATAATATATATATATATATATCTATATATATCCTATAATATATATATTATATTATAATAAATAATACCTATATATTATATATAGGCGGCCAGCCTTCTAGAAGAGCCACATCCATATTCTCAAAAACTAATACAGCTACCGGAAAAAGGATACATTGCTGGAATCCTGGCCAAAATTTTACCGAGGAAACGAAAAAAAAAAAAAAAAAAAAAAAAAAAAAAAAAAAAAAAAAAAAATCATATCTCGAAAACTCAAAGCTAACAGAGAAAATTGAAATACATTTTTGGGAATCCTGTAAAATTTTTGGTTCGGAAAATGTAAAAAAAAAAAAAAAAAAAATAAACAAAAATTGTTTTTTTTTTTGGAGGGGGAGCTGGGAAATTAATATTCTATATATATTATTTGTAAAGGTATTACAAAGGCCATTTGGGGGCTCGAGCGCGGTGAACAGAGGGGGGGACGTTTTCATTACCCCGTAGGGGAGGGGCGGAGGAACCCGCGACACCCAAATACCAAGAGCGGGGGTTCCGGAGACCCTCCGGAGGGGGGGAATTAGTCCTTACCCGTAGTTCCCCGGCAAGGCGAGAGGACCCCGACTACTGCCATCGGTGCGGTACCCTTGGGGTATTTTTAGTTAAAAAAAAAAGCAAAATTTAATAGGAAGTCTAGTTATTTTAAGAGTAACAATAAAAAGGTCTCTAAAATAGGCCTGCTAATCATAATTACTATATTATTAACAATAATTTTTTTTATTTTTTTAATTTTTTTTACATTTTTCCTATCCAAAATTTTACGAGGATTCCAAAAATGTATTCGTTTTCTTATATTGTAGTTTTTGAGATATAATTTTTTTATTATTTTTTTTTTTTTTTTTTTTTCTTACATTTCCGCCACTAAATTGGACAGCATTCCAGGGCAATGCTATTCCTTTTCCTGGTAAGCTGTATGTAGTTTTTGAGATTGGATTGTGGCTCTTCTGAGGATACCTATACTAGCATATATATGTAAGGCATTATATGGCATTACTATTAATTAATGTACCTTACCCGCAAGTAGAAATTATATGCAAGCTCCGGCCGTGACATTCTACACGTCAGAATTTCGCGTTACGTAATAGTAGAATATTATACTGTGTAACGCTATACTTGAGGTCCATGACTAATTTTATTCGAATATATATATATATTATATATATATATATATACTATATATAATATTATACTATATATATATATATTATATTATTAATATATAATATATATAAAAATATCACGCCAATCGGGGGGCTCGAGGCCGACGGGAAACAGAAGGGCGGGGACGTTTTCCATACCCGTAGGTGAGGGGCGGAGAACCCGCGACACCCAAATACCAAGACGGATACACGTTGCAGAGCCATTCAACCTAACCTAGACGGATACATACGTTGCAGAGCCATTCAACCTAACCTAGACGGATAATGTTTGGAGAGAATGAAACCTAAACCTAATGTCTTCAAGTTGCAGAAACAAGGCAAACCTTAGGTAAAAGTTTGGCATATATACTATATATTATATATATATATATATCTATATATAATATATATATATATATTATATATACTATATATCATATATATATATATTATGAAATCTTACGTCAAATAATTTTAAATTAATTCGTTTTTAAATAATAGGGACACCCTTAAAATTCACTTGTATTACGTATGAAATCGTAATATAGACTAAAAAATTCGATACAAAAATTCATTGAATTAAAATAAAATTTATCTTACCTCTGTCAACAAAGTTATATATATATATATATATATATATATATATATATATATTATATATATATATATATATAATATATAGTATATATATATATATGACAACTCACAGCAACTCATATATTGACTTCATGTAGGACCTACAAGCGAATCCCTTTGTGCTGATACAGACAAAAACGCACGAAAAGGTGATTGAAACTGCTATATATATATATATATATAATATATAATATTATATTATATATATATATATACTATATACTTATATACTATATATATATATATATATAATATATAATATATATATATTATAGTAGTACCAAACACATAAAGTTTAGGGAAGCCTAGAATAAGTCAGAGCCACACTCCTTTTTGTGATTTGATCAAGAGACTTATGACGTCAGCTCTCCAAGCCAGTGAGGGCCTAGATATGACCATCATTCTATTTTTTGTATTTATTACTATTAAACACAAACATATGCTGTATATATATATATCTATATATATATTATATTATATATAATATATATATATATATATATATATATTATATATTTATTTATATATTTCTATATATATTATATATATATAATATATATGATTATAATTTAGTTTCAGTATAATAAATTTTATTTTAGTTTGACATTAAATAACGTACGTTCGTCGGTGTCATGATCAGAAAACCCAAAACGTACGACCGAGTATGAAACCCCACCTTACGTACAAATTTAGCGTTTATGCAGTATGCACCAACCAGGTAGGCATTCCTTGAAGACTTGAAGTTATTTATTCTCAAATTTCGGAAAGGACAAAATGAATCACGTCTATTTGCTTTGTTCAATTCTTCATTTATATTAAGGTATGTTATAATTACTAATAGAATAGGATGGTAGTGAAGTTATATATATATATATATATATATATTATATATAATATATATATATATATATATATATATATATATATATATATATATATATATATATATATATATATATATATATATATATATATATATATATATATATATAAAGTGCGAAACCGCGAAAAGTTTGCGGAGACCTCTGAAATTTGCATTCTTTTGGATGATTTTTAGACACTTACAGCTCCCAGCCTATTACCTCTAGCGACATCTGGTAACTCTTATATGCGAGACTTAATCTGTGAGTCGGCTGGCCAGAGTTCAAGTAGCGTTTGATGCGTTAGGCTGTGCATAAAAAGAACCGTGATTTTTGTGAAGTTGGTGCATTTATTCATTTTTGTATTATTTTACAGGTAGTGGTGTAAATATTTAGTATTTACGATGGGATCAAAAAAACAACTTGGAAAAGACAGTAGAGACACTATTATTGCTTTATATAAATGTGGAAAATCCCAACGAGAAATAGCTAAGCAATTAAATATTTCGAAAAGTTCAGTTAATTTTTTGATTTTACGTGCTAAGAACAGTAATGGCGATGCAACCCCAAGCCCTAAAAAACGATCTGGCAGGCCTAGAAAAACGTGTTTACGTACAGATGTGCTTATGAAACGCTTAGTAATGAATAACCCGACAATAACTGCAAAAGAAATAAAACTTAATATGGAATCTTTATTATCTGATGTTTCTGAACGAACTATACAAGAACGACTTCAAAAGGATCTTGAATTACCGTCCCGCCATGCTGCAAAGAAACCCCTCATTACTGAAGCCATGCGTAAAAAACGAGTCTCATTTAGTAAAAAATACCTTAATTCCACCATTGCTGACTGGAAAAAGGTACTATTCAGTGATGAGTCAACATTTCTAACCGTCAGGGGCTGTCCCAAAAAGGTTCGCTGGCCCATTTGCTCAAATAGAATGGACCCTAAATACACTATGAAATACCCTCCATGTGTCATGGTTTGGGGTTGTTTCAGTAGTAAAGGGTGGGGAACACTACTTCCTTCCTAAAAACACAACCATGAACAGTGCACAGCATTTATCAATGCTTCAGGAAACACTTCCACATGCAATGGCATGCCATGAGACAGAAACGTTCATGCATGATGGTGCACCATGCCACAGGGCCAAAACTGTTACAAAATGGCTTGATGACAATAATTACAGAAGTTTGGAATGGCCTGACAATAGCCTGAGTCTCAATCTGAGTTTATGGCATATCATAAAAGGTTAGCTTCAATACCATAATACTGGCTCAGTTGAGAAGTTACAAGAAGCCATAAAAAATGTATGGTGTAAAGAAATATCTGTGCTAGTTTGTCAAAACCTGATCAAATCTATGCCAAATCGTCTAAAGAATGTCATCAAAGCTAAGGGAGAGAACTAAATACTAATGTATGGGGTATGTACTCATTAAACTTGGTTTCTTACGTTATGATTGCAGTTTTTAATGGTGACCTCAACTTTTCGCAGGCACTGTAGGTGGAGTGGTACATGATTGGATTAAAGAGTGGCTGTGGAATAGAAAACAGTGTCTACAACTAAATGGTAATAAGTCATCATGGGAAATAGTGAAGCGGTCATTCCATGATAGATCACCATAGGCCTTTAACTACTACATCTCAGATTTTGATGATTTTTGATGTATGGGGTTATCTTATAGCCAAAACCCACTGGTGCAAATCTTAGGCTTCTACGACTAATAATTTTTGAGTTATAGGGGGTAAAATTTCGGGGGGACAAAAAAAAACATTTAGAAAAATGTATTTATCTTCCTCATGATATGTTTAAAATATAACATGTTATAGGGCTATATGGTTGGAATCAGGAAAGTATAAGGAATTTAAATATATAATCAAAAGTCCTATAAGTATTAATATAAAAAGTTATTAATGTTTAAAAAATATTTTTCCCCCTACCCAAAAATATTTTTCCCCCTACCCCTACTAGGATTTTGAAACTGACCAAAATTTTTTTTTTCTTAAAATTTTGATCCATAGCCTTAAAAAAAAAATGCAATAAAAACAATGGGTATAGTCAATACAAATGATCCAGTAAAGCAATTTTTTAGGGAAAATTTTATAAAATTTTATTTATTTTTTTTTTTTTTTAATAGCTATATCCATTAAGTTATTATCTTAGTCTTATGCACATGAATATAGGAATACACTCACTTTTTATTGCTTTAGTGGGTAGAGTTGGGCGGGGTGACCGGGACCGCTTCTTTTAGAGGGGTGATTCGGTCCACTCTAAATAAAATAAAAAAAAAAATAAAAAATTTCGCTCATTTAATAGCAAATAACACTGTAGTACTACAAGTTTTATTTAGACTATCTTAAGTAGAGAGATTTTATATTTAAAAATATAATAAATTAGGTACAAATGCCCTTCAATAGAATTTCACTTTGAAAATTGTTTTTTTAATCTTACATATAAATGAAAATTGTGGATGGATTTTAATTATTTTTTCAGTGTATACTGAGTATGTTAGCTTTAAACTGCAAAGTAAATTTTTGTTCCAAATAGTATTAGTGTAAAAAACTGCATTTAACTTGTCCGATTCACCTGGCTGTAAAATTGATGAAGAGGTGAATCTGACCACCATTGTTTTTCTCATTTTACGTATTATTATTGACATTTTATTACGTATAGCTAATTTAAAATATTAAGTGTTACTATATTAAGTAAAATTAAAAATAAAAATGAAATGAAATTTATATAAAAATACGAATTCCTAAAAGTGGGGTGAATCGGACCACCTTATTTTTATTCTTATTTTATGTATCATTATTAATATTTTTATTACTTATTACTAATTTTAATATGATAAACAATTAATATTATATTATAAAAATTAAAAATATAAAATTGAATTTATACATAAAAGGGAATTTAAACATGTTCCGATTCACCCCTCCAAGGTCAGGCTGAATGAGCTTTATTTAAACTTTAATAAAACTATTATTATTAGAATTACATTATTATTTTTTGTGTGCTTATTACCTACTATATGGCCTGAATTTCGGGGAAAAAAATTCCAAAGTGCATTAAAAGTCGGGAGACAGACTTATACCTAAAGTGGTCCAAGTCACCCCGCCCGACGCTACCTAGTTGCTAAACTTAAGATTAAATGATAGTACCTTAGAAATATAGAACCAATGTCCCACTGAGGTCATTTTGCTAAAAATAAAAATATAATAGTTATTAATGGTCATCGTCACTTAAACAAGGAGTTGCAGAAGTAACTTCAATGTCTTTTTGTGTATTTAAACTGTATTGTTGTTAAATTTAAATACATATAAGTCAATGGAGGTAAGCCTAGTATTTCTAATAAGGCCAATTAGTGACTAATTGTTTATTGCCTGCAAAGGCACTTTAGAAAAGGGTACCCCTTTGTGTTGCAACTGTCAAAAAGATATTTCAAAAAATCCAGCTATTTTATTCTGCCAAAAACACCTCTTCACCAGATAGATCCCCAATGGCTGGAAGCTATTGTGATGATGAAGTCCAAAAAATGGTTATAGGATCAGTTTTGAAAGACCTTGGTGTATCTCCAGTGAAAAGTTGTAAGTATATATTTCATTTATTTATGCAAAGGTATATTGAAATAACTTGCAAAGTCTATATGTAATAATGTGTCTACACAGATACCTACCTACCCATGTTTAGAATTATTAGCCACCTAGACTATATTGTTCTGGTAATTTATTTTGGTTTGTTTAATGATTTCTTCAACTTCCAAAGGCAAAAAGGTTTTAGAAACTAGAAAAAACAAGAACATCTCTTAAAATTCCAAGTCCTTCAAAAGAAGAAAAAAAAGAACCTGAATTGAAAAACTAAGTATAAAATGACACAATTTAAAAAAATATTCTGAAAAAAATGAATAAAATACTGTTAAAAAGGATTTCTAAATTGCATTTTATTTCCAATGCCTACTTTAATTTCCAAATAAATTTTGATTGTCATTTTTCATCTAATTATTTTTATTTTAAAATATAATAATTTCCTTAAATATTATTAGATATCATTAATTGCTCATAATCCTAGCATGCAAAAAAGTTGAAGAGTATATTTTATATTAATTTTTGAAGGCTGAAACATATCCCCAATTTTTAGGTTATTTATTTCAAGACAATATTGTCTTGAAATAAGTAACCTAAAATTTAGCCATGTATACATATGTACATCCAGTTAAATAGTGATAGGTTAGGTTTATGTTCTAAAATTCGAATGGAATCTTTATAAATTATCAGATATTTTACTATACCACCAAATGTAGATATATTGTTTTATTGACATTTTCAAATAAAACAGTACAGGTCTATAGAAATATTTTTTGTATTATAAATTAAAACGATGAACATCAATAATCAAAAAATGATGAGAGAAACAAAGACCATGAAAAGGATCATGAATACTACCTAATATAATATTAAAAAAATAGAAATCATAGATTAAATACAATGGAGTCAAGTAAATTTATATTTCTACTTTTACAAACTGTAAGTTTACTTTCTTTCAAAACCTATAGATCTATGCAATATATCCTTTGTCAGTTTGAAGATCTTATGAAAGAGCTAGTCAAAGTTTTCACTAAAACTGACTCTTATGACCAAAAATTGCAAATATTAAGCATATCTCCATACTCCCATAGAAAAACAAAGGAAATATTTCAAATGACTGACTACATGGTAAAGAAGAGTCAAAAACTTAAGAAAGAATTTGGCATCATTCCTGAAATCCCAACCACTTCAAAAGGAAAGGTTCTTGCAAATGAAACAAAAGAATACATAAACTTTTTTCAAAAAGATGACATAAGTAGGGTTTGTCCTGGAAAGAAAGACTGCTTAAGTGTTAGGAATATGAATACTGGTTCAAAAGAGGCTTATTCTTATGAACTTAAAAGAGTGCTATGTAGGATATAAAGAGGATCCCTTATCCCCCAAAATCGGATTTTCATCATTTGCTGGTTTAAGGCCAAAGTTTTATATCTTAGCTGGAACATCTGGCACCCATTCTGTTTGTGTGAGCACATATCACCAGAATGCCAAACTGCAAATATCGACGTAGGAATCCATAATTTAACCTATTAACAGCTCATGGAAAAATGTGTGTGCAGCTTAGGATTTTTATAAATATAGAGCACTTAGTAGATGTAGAAGAAGTTACCGTTAATATAAACAGTTAGTGACAGTGGACAGATGCACTTTGTTGGAAAAAATAGAAGACTTTCAAGATTTTAATAGGCCTACTTCACTGAGTGAAAGAGTATATAAATTAACAAGACACCACTATATTTCAAAATCTCAAGGATTTTTCTTCAAAATCTTAAAAGCAGTGTTCTTGTAAATGAAATAATAATATTGTTGGATTTTTCAGAGAGAAATTTTCTTTTATTATACAGGATGAAGCCCAAGGTTTTCATTGGGAAAATTCCCAAATTTGTAGTTTACTACAGGAAATCAGATGATGATGAAATTACCCATAAAAGTTTATTTTTTTATCCCCAAACACAAAACATTGTACATCTATGGTGTACACTTTTATATCTACTCTAGTGCCTGAAATTAAGTGCTTCATACCAGAACTGAGCAAAATTTATTACTTCAGTGATGGTTGCACTGGACAACATAAACACATATAATTTCTTAAATTTATATTATCACAAGATGGATTTTGATGTAGACTGTGAGTGGCACTTTTTTGCCACTTCACACGGAAAAAGTGCTTGTGATGGGATTGGAGGAGTGGTGAAAAGGACAACTGCCAAAGCTAGCCTACAAAGACCCTTACATAATCAGGTATTAACTCCTCAGGACATGTATAAATTTTGCAAACTAAATTTTGCAGAAAAAATCAGTTTTTTTTATACTTCTAGTGAAGAAATAGTTAAAATCTATGAAACGTCAGATGCTGATGAAGGAGAGGAAAGAATCACACTAAAGAATACTAAAAGAGATAAGGTTCCAGATTACTTACCCAAAAGATGCATAGACTATGTCATTTGTAAATATGATGACAAAGTTTGGGTGGTATTCATCAGCTCTTACGATGAAGAGTTTTATGATTTTAGTTACATTTTCGTATCCAAGCGGATATAATAAATATTACTATCCTGAAATAGAAAACTCTTGCCATTTGGACAAAAAAAATATCTTGAAAATATTGGAAAATCCATCCTTAAAATCAGAAACTCCAAAGGATCCAATATTGCTTTAAAATAGAAGAAATAAGAATTATGAAATGAACAAAGGTATTATTTACCTTGTTACAGTAATTTATGTACACCTTCAGATTGAGTTAATATTTTAAATCAATGTCTAACAGTCTACATTGGTTATTTTTTGGGCAATTTTCATTTTTACTGTATGTATTTTAAAATGAGTTTTTATAAATTTTTATATTGTTTCAAGTAATACACACTTATTATTATTAATTATTTTGTAAAATTTAACTTTATTATCTTTCATTTTAAATGGATAATATTTTCAAGGTTGAAATTTAGGTATATAGCAAAATCCTTCACATTTTAATTGAAATTTTGTAAAATTTTTCCCTAAAAAATTGCTTTACTGGATGGTTTGTATTGACTGTTAAGCATAATACATGGTCTATACCCATTGGTTTTTATTGCATTTTTTTAAGGCTTATGGGTCAAAATTTTTAGAAAAAATTTTTTTTTGGTCAGTTGCAAAATCCTAGTTGGGTAGGAGGGTAAAATATTTTTTAAACATTAATAACTTTTTATATTAATATGTATAGGACTTTTGATTATATATTTAAATTCCTTATTCTTTCCTGATTCCAACCATATATAACATGTTATATTTTAAACATATCTTGAGGAAGATAAATGCATTTTTTTAAATGGGGGTTTTTGTCCCCCCCAAAACTTTACCCCCCTATAACTCAAAAACTATTAGTTGTAGAAGCCTAAGATTTGCACCAGTGGGTTTTGGCTATAAGATAACCCCAAACACCAAAAAATCATCAAAATCTGAGATGTAGTGGTTAATTTTTTTTTTTTTTTTTTTTTTTTTTTTTTTGTCATGGAATGACCGGAAGATTGTTGTCCCATAGGGTTCAGTGTTGAAGTTAATTATTGTTTCTCTATATATATATATATATATATATATATATATATATATATATATATATATATATATATATATATATATATAATATATAATATATAATATATATATATATATATATATATATATATATATATATATATATATATATATATATATATATATATATATATATATGATTTAGACCAGGGACTTAAATGTAAGGTTTCTAAGTTTGCAGATTTAGGAATAGTGATTGATGGATGTATAAAGATTCAAAATAGTCTTGATAAACTTCTTGGGTGGGTAGACAAGTGGCAAATAAATTTTAATAGTAAAAAGTGTAAGATCTTTACCTAGGTTACTCAGACAAAAGTTTTAACTATAATATGAATGAGGATTGTCTTGTGTCTGTGGACCAAGATAAGATTTAGGTGTGATTATAAGCAGTAATTTGAATGTTGATAATCTGTGTTTGGAAGCAAGGAATATTAAAGCTAATAAGATGCCAGGTACAATAAATTGCAGTATTGTTTACAAGAGCAAGGAAGTTATAAGTAAACTGTATAATAGCTATGTTAGGCCAGTATTAGAGTATTGTGCACAAGTTGGGTCCCTTATTTAAAGAAAGACTTAGATATGCTAGAGAGAGTGCAACGTAGAGCAACAAGGATGATTTCTGGGTTTGAGGGTAAAAGCTATGAGGAGAGGCTGAAGGAGTTAGGAATGTTTTCTGTAGAAAGGCGATTTCTCAGAGGGGACATGATACAAGTCTACATAATATTTATGTCCATTGATAATACGGAGACCAATAAATTCTTCATAGTAGACCACAGATGGGAGACCAGGAGGCACAGTAAGAAAATTAAGAAGGCATGCCAACTTGATAGAAACCATTCATTCATTAATAGAGTTGTTAATTTTTGGAATGGTTTGCCACAGGAGGTTGTTGAGTGTGACTCGGTTGCAACATTTAAGAAAGGATTGAATAGGTATATGGATGGTTTGGGTATCATATTTATATTTTGACTAAGTCAAACTGGTGGGTTTTTAGTTACAGCAGTTATTAAGGTTAAACTGCATGGTATGACTATAACAATGTTATTAAAGCCTGTAGTGTGGTTAGCATTTACTTTAGCTATAGTTTTTTCTTTTAGTTGTAGATTTTGTGTATAGCTATTATATAAGTTATTGACAAGCCCTAGGGTGCTTTGTGGATTTGCATAAGCATGTTTGGTGATTCTATTGGATTGACTTTAATTTATTTAATTTATTTATTTATTTATTTTAATTAATTTGACATTAATTAATTATTTAAACAGGCTTGTAAAGTTATATTATTATTGTTGTGAAACCTAATACCATAATCTATGGATTCAAAAGATTCATCTGGTAAAAGACAAAGTGATAATGTCGATAATGAAGAAGAAAGTAAAGGAAGAGGGAAGAAGAAGAGAGTGCAGAAGGTGAGTATAATTAAGGTAATATTATCATTATTAGTAGTAGTGATAGTAGCAATGTTATTAGTTTGTAGTACTATTTGACGATAATGAGTTGGCCTATTAGAGGGATGAATACTCATTGTTCAATTATTGTGTAGCATATTGGTTTGGATTGACTATTGTTGTTTTCTATATTACAGAATGAAGAGGAAGAAGAATCAGTTCCAGAAACCAAAAAGGACATGAAGAAAGAAGTTAAACCTGAGAAAGTAGAAAAAGAAGAAGCAGATGGTGATGGTGAACAAGAAGATATGTCATGTAAGCCTGTAGCTATTAACAAATTTTAGATTTTACTCCCCTTTATGAATGTCATGGAATCTAAACATTTTTGAACTAGATACTTACACAAACGGGGTTTAAATTTTGAATATAATATTATAACTATAACTAAATCTTCTTGAAATGTCTTTATAAATTAAGATATATTTTTAATTAAAATAATTTTGATACTTGTGTTTGTACAAGACATTTCTTTTACGTTAGCATTAAATCTGGAATAGCTTTGTAGCTTCTATGAATGCTATTTTTACATATAATATACATAAATTTTTTTAATTCTCTGCTGCTTTGAAATGATTTGATTTGTTTTCGAAGAAGGTTTTTGTTACCCATTTAATACTAGTTATAAGAATCATATTTTTGCACAGCCAGACATGTTTTCAAACTGACCATCTTGAGCCTAGATGATTCTGCTGATCAAACAGAACATGAGAATTACCGATTTATTTCACTTTCAATTCATTATTTAAAAAAAAAAAAAAACATATAAAACTTTGAAAAATATTGGACTGGAATTCCTGAAGCCATTTTCATCTTCAAATTTGTTTTTCTAATAGGCTTAGCTTACTAGCATTGGATGAGCCATGTATGAGAAATATATGAACCCACAACGATTTTCTTTGACTTTTTTTAAGTCTATAATACATAGGAACCAAAATTTATAACTATATGTTTCTTAGCAGACAATATCTCTACTTCCATTCAACTTAAATAAAGAATGTAGGCTATGGAAGATAACATTAGCTGACTGAAATAATGTGAATACAGAACACTGTTTACCTTTTGTAAAGACACTTTGAGTATTTCTGTTGTTAATGTTTTAATATAATGTTAGTTAGCAAAAGAAAACGGGAAGTAATTTTTAGATATTTTTTATTTAGATTTTGTGGTGAAAAGATATGCTCCTTGTGTTCTTTGTAGATTTTCTAACATTTTTTATTTGTGTGTGTGTGTGTGGCTATGCTTGATCAATGACGTTTTTGTTATTTAATTAATATTTCAGGTACTGAAAAGATTTTCTAACTTTAAAATTGGAAATTAAGTTCTCTTAACATTTGAAATTTCTTTACTCCTTAGTTTCGTTTTT
>JABUQX010106222.1:0-62020 GCA_015478945.1 Trachelipus rathkii | reverse complement strand
GAATCTAAGTATAAGCCAGGAATACAAGGAGAATAAAAAATAACTATAAATAATTATAATAATAAATAATAAGGAAAATAAAAAATAATTAATTAAATATATAATAATAAATTAAATAATAAGTAAATAATAATATAATAGTATAATAACTTAATAAGATTCTTTTTTATATGAGTGGTGAAATGAATTAAACATTAGTGGATCATTCCATGAGTCGTGCTAAGATCGGTGTTAGTATATACTACTAAAAGCTATATGACGACAGGGTTGAGATAAATCCTATTAGTAATTCTAGATAATCAGATAAATGATGACACATCATGGCTGTAGCAAGTAATGTAAGGTATATTATTGTATTATAAATAATATTACTTATATTAAGATTAATATTTAATATGGATTCGCAAGTCTATGCTGCGAAATAGTAGCAAAATAATTATATTAATAAACGTAATCAACTTATACTATTATATATATATTACGAAATATGAGTAATTGTATATATTATAGTATATTATCTGATGGAAAAGGCGTCAATTACATAAAGAAACGCTAAAGAAAGAAAAAAAGGAATAAAAAAAATATACAAAAAGAAAAAAATAAAATGAGAACTTACGGGACCGTATTTCGAAAGGGTCACGAGTGAATCAATGGCAACTACGAGTTGAGACATCTGGGATGTCATGCTATCCAGATGGGTAACGAGCTTTTATTGCGTCCTCTGTCCTTAAATAATAGGCCAAGTGTCAGCACCCGGTAAAACGGCGCGGTCCCGCCTGAATGGGTCCAGATATTTTTTCTCGTAAAATACGTAACACTGATCAGAGTGAGCAAGACTTTCATGAGTGGAGTATGGGTATAGAAGCTATTATAACAATGAATTGGAAGATTTGTAAGCACCAACACTATGACGTAAAATTTTGAGTTCTGGCGCCTTGTTCTTTCACTTAAGGATTGTTTTAGAGCATTTTTTTTCTATATAGTACATTTTGCAAACTTCTATTTATTTCTTGGTCATGCCAGAGACTTGCATGCCCTGAAGCACAACACTTGATATATAACTATATAATATTATAACTGATATATATATGAATATATTAATATTATATAATAATATATATATTAATATATATATATAATATATAGTATTACTATATAGTTATATAATATCTATATCTACTTATAAGTGGCTGTTATTTTACTATTTGGCAGCAGAAAAAAACTAAGTCACTTCCGATATTTGTATGGGAATTCGAACAATATGCTGATATCTTAAAAATAAAATTCGATATTATTTGTAATAGAAGATTGATAGAAAACTCGCGTCAGTAATCAGTATGCTTACAATGTTTATAGTGAGAAGGATATTTCTTTAACTTAGAGACAAAGGCCCAATGAACATATAATTTAATAAGATGCCAAAGGACGATTGGCAAGTTTGCTAAACTTTTTTTATACCAATATTTGTATAAAGAGATTTGCAATAATGAGAGTATGTGAAAATATGTTTAAAAGATTTCAGTACTCAACATTTTGCTGTGCAAATCTTTACAAAATGTTCTTAATTGCTTTTACATCAGTTGCTTGCGAACGCTTTTATCGATATCAATATTAATGAATTGTTGAGTACTTCAATATAATAGTAATTTAAGTATATATTATATTATAGTATGTAAGATAGATCAACAGATACTCAGCGTATTACTACTTTAATAGCGATGACAGACTACGCGATTCATGTAGGATCACTAGAAGCGAGTCGTGTGGCTCAGCGCGAATGAGTTAAGATCTTATATTATAGACTATTAATATATAATATATATATATATTATATATATTATATCAATATATATATATATATATATATAGTATATCATATAATATAGGATATAGGTTTGTTTAGGTAGACACAGATTAGTAATCAATAAACGGTCTCAGGGCTATTTTACGGCACAGTGATCAGTAACGGTTAGTGGCTACTTTTATGCGCAACAGGGATCAATATGGTTAGGGGCTAGTTTTCGGCATCAGTGGATCAATAAAGGTTAGGCGCAACTTGGCCATCTTTCACGTTAGGTTTATGTAAGGTTTCGTTAGGGTTCATTAGAACTTCTGTATAGGCTTTATACTATATCATATATATATAATAAATACTATAATTATATATATATATATATATATTAGTATATAGTTAATATATATATATATAATTATATAATTATATAATTTATAATATATATCATATATATATATATATATATATATAATATATATATAATAATATATATATAGTTACCATATTATATTCTATGTAATTCGATATAACGAAGTATCGATTAACGATATAATCGAACCCAACAAATTATTATGAAAAGTGGACTTTTTTTTTTGTCTGCGAAATTTTTTTTTTTACCTCTATATATATTTATTTAGTAATAAGTAATATATATATATATATATATCTATAATATATATATATATATTATATATATATATAACTATTACGATATATAGTATATAGTATATATAGTATTATATATTATATCATTAATATACTTCTTATATATATATATTATATTATATACTATTATTCAAAGACTTCATATAAACTCGAAATACGATCAATGCACAAAATATGTGAATCATTAACTTTTGATAAATAATTATAGGCATTAATGTTAATTCTACAATATTTTAAAATTGAATTAATCACAAATTTTAAAAATAGGCTATAATTAAGATTAGACATTGCACATTCCATGTTCAGTGTAGCATCAAATGAAATATAGTTGTAGTAACTTGTCCACGCCACGGAATAACACAAACAAACAGCTTGTTGTCAACTCGTTGGAGTTGCGATATTTGTATACAAATACTTCTCATTTCCTAGTCCCACTCCGAAATATCAAGATAACCGAGATTCATCAAAGTGTCCGAGATGTGTGTAGATGTGCATTCGCCTTGCGAGAAAAAAACAAATGCAAAACGCAAAGATTCGAGGGCTTGACGAACTCGGCATAAGAACCGAGCCGAGGGTAAGAGATATGAGGAGAGGCTGAAGGAGTTAGGAATGTTTTTGTAGAATAGCGATTTCTCAGAGGGGACGATACAAGCAAGTCTTCAAAATTTTTACATCTATTGATTATAATGGAGACCAATAATTCTTCATAGTAGAGCACGGGACGGGAGACCAGGGGGCTTAACAAGAAAATAAAAGAAGCATGCCATGCTTGTTATAAGAAAGTCATTTTTTCCAGCAATAGGCGTCTGTAATTTGTTTGGCAATCGGTTCCAAGGAGGTTGTGAGTGTTATCATATTGCAAACATTTAAAAGAAAGGTTGACTATGAGTATATGGACTATGATTGGTATCCTATAAATGTTATAGTTTTAGACTAACCAAATTGGCGGGTTTTTAGTTACAGTAGTTTATTAATGTAATAGTTGGCATGTGTGACCATAACTAAATTGTTTATTTTTTCATTTTGCTTACAAATTTAGGAATGCTCAAGTTGCGTTCCCATTTTGTCAATATTAGCACAATTTCTAGGGAAAAGGCTAAAGATAATCTTCCTAAATTCCTGTAAGTTGCTCTTTTCCGTGCTTACCTGAATTAAGGAAATATGCTTATGAACAACTGTTACAACAAACAAGAATGGCCGTCGTAGTGGTTAGTTTGATTTGAAAGAATGTTTTATTCATGAAATTAACTTATAAAATCTAATTTCTTCAATTAGAAAACTTAATCACAATAGATGATCAATTTTTTTTGTAAGCTGTGCTCATTCTGTTATTTTTTTTTATTTCTGTTTATCTAAAACCGACGAGCCCCATCACAACAGCTGATGACAAATTTTTGTAAACAAATTGTTACGATTATGCCCGAAATTCGTGCTAAACTGGATTATCATTTTTTATCGAGCGTAAGCACAATGTGACCATATCTTAATTGTTAAGGTTATGTGGATTATATATGCATATATATATTTTTTTCTAACAAATTTTATTTCGGATTTTTAGTTTAAGTAATTTGACAAGCCCTAGGTGCTTTTGTGGATTTGGCATGATTACTTTAGTTTTACTGGAACAGTCTCGATAGGCCCATGTGGCTTCTTACTGTCTCTATATTTCTATAAAGTTCTAATGTTCGGCACAAAAACGATAACGGCTCTAATATCGATATATATCGGTCCTCTTTCGGCCATCCTAATTTTCCTGATCTATAATAACAGAATAATACATGGTCGTGATATAGCTATAACATCGGCACCACTTAATTCGCCATTTGTAGCAAGCACACCCAACCTGTACTCGATTATCGTCCTGAGTGCGACAAACAGAAGTCATTAATAAATAGAAATACTCACATCTCTCGCTCAGCAACCCAGTCTCGAACTGGGTTCCCCATCGTCTCGCTAGACGAGTGCTCTACCACTGAGTCAGGACTAGTTTCTAGGTAACAACATAGTATAGTAAAAATATAGCTTGGTAACAACTACTTAACTATTGGTAGCCAATTTACTAGCTTCCCAGAGCCTCAGATTATGATGGTGATAATGTTCGAAGTTTAAATAATTTAAATTTAAATAGTACTAAGTTGGAAAATTTCTCCTACCAGTTGATAAAATCCAACCAGGAATAAGTATCTAAAAATAATGAAAATTAAAGAATTTCGCTATACTTAGGAAAAAACTCATGCCCCAAAGAGTGTTTAATATTACTTCCCATTACGACTTTCATTCGTGATCCATCAAGGTTAGTCTCATTTCAGGCCCTAGTTCAGGTTATAATAAGTTTGTTAGGTATAGTCACAGAAATCTATGTATACTTAACAAATGCTTGTCAAAACTTGAACTATGGATGCGCCACTAAAATAGCAACGAGAGGCACACTAATTTTTTTTATAAGAAAGCCTATGGGAAAATTTTAAATTTTGAGAGCTCTAGCTTTTCTGCAACAAGACTTAAAATTCATTTCACTTTTTTTTTAACTTCATTTATAACTATTATATTGCGTTTTAGGTATTTTTCTGGATTTATTTTTTTTTTTTATAGAAGTAAATGCCTATGGGATTTTGTATAGTAGTGCAGGGGCTCACCCCTCGATTTTATAGAGAGTCACAGGATATGAGGTCTAAAAAAGTAATAATTCGAAATAAGAAAAATCGTCATCCTTTAGGAAAAAAGTTAGCAAGCCCTCAAAGTTTGTGAAACTCCCATAGACTTTCAATTTTGATCAATCCAGGGTTAGGTCTCATTTCAGCCCTCTAGTTCAGGTTATGTATGATATGTTAGCTAACCTATACTTTACTATAGTAGATAATATATAATAATTATATATATTATAAATATATATATAAATATTATATATATATATATATATATATATTGGTAGAATAACGCATAACCACATTCTTTGAGGACCGAAAAAGTTTTCTAAGTTCAAAAACATTTCTAAGTTCAGAAAATTAGTTGGTTAAGTTCTTTTAAGAAAAAATTTTTTTGTTGTCAAGCTTCTGGCATAATTCAGAAGCATGCCACTAGAGAATTTTCTTAAAAAACTTATTAACTTAACTTAACTTAAACTTAGAAATGTTTTTGAACTTAGAAAACTTTCGGTCTTCAAAAATGTGTGGGTCCTGTCTACAGCTTTACCCTATTACTACTAACTTATTATATATATATTATATACTATATATATAATATATACAATGATATACTATATATATATATAAATATTATATATATATAATATATAATATATATATATTATATATATATATATATTATAATATATATATAATAGATATCTTGATATAGCTATTATTTAAATTTTTTTTTTTACTAAAATAGTTCAATTTTTTTTTAAAATACGTACAAGTTTTAATATACATAAATCATAGTAGAAATATTTATTTACTATGTATTTATACTGTGATAAAATCATTCATAATCGTTAAAAAAATTGTAATATCGATAAATAATAAATATCGATGTATCGATAAGTTGAAACATTTCGAGTTATTATTCATCATCCCCCACACGAACAAAAAAAGCCCAAAGTGATGTTTTTATGTACGTATTTTTTATATTTTTGTATGCCTTATATATAATGCTACTTGGTAATATTAGGTTCACAAAATGTTTTAATACTATTTTGTTTTAATGCGTATTCATAGTTTTAAATACAATAGTTACGTAATGCTTTTACACATTAGCTACTTACCTACCAAAAAAGGTAGTGGGCCTCGTGCTCATTTTAGGGCCATCCTAGGGTAAAACGAGCACGAGGCCCACTAATTTTTTTTATAAGAAAGCCTATGGGAAAATTTTGAACTTTGGGAGGCTCTAACTTTTTTTTCCTAGAGACTGAAATCGTTTTCGTATTTTTTTTTTTTTAGATTCATTATTATTTATTTTAGAGTATATCCTGTGATTTAAATTTTTTTTTTTTTTTATTGGAGAAAATCTTCTGGGAGTTTTAATAAATTTGAGAGACTGTAACCTTTTTTCCTAAAGAGAGTAACAATTTTTTTCATCATTCTTCATTATTATTTTTCTAAATTATATGTGATTGTTATAAAAATCGGGAGTGACACCCCTCTGCACTTCTTTTACCAGGATTTTTAACAACTTTGAGAGGCTGTAACTATTTTTCCTAAAGAGAGTGATAATTTTTGTTTTCATTAGGCTATTCTTCATTATTATTTTTTTGAGTTATATCCTGTGATTTTTATACAAATTGGGGTGACACCCCTCTGCACAACTATTACCTATAAATATATTACTTAATTGCTTTACTTAAGATAGCCCTGTTATATCATTACCATCAATAACCTATAACAAAAGCAATATCATTTACCTTTACAAGTTTTATCAATCATGAATCTGTGGAATATCACCTCGCTAACTCTCTACCTAACATTTTTTACCACTTCTGTCTTGAGACCCAGCGGCCAGGCAGGATTTCTTGTTTCAAATAGAGAACGAGTTGAATAATGCTGCTGTGATACCAACGGGAGTCTAGACGACTTCTATCGGACATAATTAGAGACTGAAATGTGAAGAGATCTTGCTATTTAATAAACATTAACACTCTGTACCACAGTCGTTGAGAATTTTGAATCTCCTAATTTCGATGTTCTGTGGCTTAAAATCATTCTCAACCTACTACTACCATTATCTTGTGTTTCTGCTTGACTCGCTCCCTAACAGAACAGATTTTCATCTCTTTTGGAATATCTTACCACTCTCTCATGAGACTGTTTTTTCTTCTCTTACCAATTGCACAAAGAAACTTTTGAGGTGAGATCATTCAAGATAGACCTCACTGAGGGTTGGGCTCCTCTTGTGAAGACAGTAGGCTAGATTTCTAATAATTTTTGTATTGTAAAATAAGAAAAGGAACATTAATTAAAGAATCTAGAAACCTTTGTCAACTTTCCAAACAATTTTTTTAACATGTTTTGATTTTTGTTAACCACATCAGTTCTAAGATAAACAATACAACCATTTTCCTCCTATCGGTAACTCTTATCACAATCTGTAGCTCTTAATTTTAATACTTTCTCCAAGCACTCACCATGCCCCAAAACCTACTTTCGCACTTTTAAATCGGGCTAATTGGAGGCGTTGCGTTGTTACTTTGCACTAATACTTGAGTGGAATCTTGCTTTGATTCGGAGATCTTCGGTCACACCGCTGAAAAGGTGGGCCGAATCGTCGAGGTATGAGCGGTTCATTCTCAACCTCATCTCACTAACTCTTTTTCTCGCACAAAATTCATGGTTCGATGGATCTTGTTCTCCATTCAGGAGAGCGACATTGCCTATCGGGCATATAAAAACTCTCTATGCAGCTGAAACTCTTACATTTTCATTCTGCCGGAATCTTGCAGAGTCTATTATCTCGACAGGTCTATTGCGCGCTTTACTAAGAAAGTGCGACTAACCAACTTGTGGCTCTCCCACTGATAAAATTTCTGCCTCTCTGCCAAACTCAACATTCTAACAAGCTTAGTAATATTTGCTTTCCTCACTTATAAATATAATAGAGAATAATTAGTTAAACACTCCACTTTGATAAAGCTAACCATATTCTCTTCGGGCTCCTTTTTCCATCTAATTCTACCTGGATGATTCCGCAATCCTCCCTCTGCTCTTCTCTCTCCAGGTTCCTATGCGCTTTCCCGATTACGAAATGATGCGGGTGCATTGGAATTCACTGAGATACTATGAGTTGTCAGGAAGTGCTAGTTGCCTCGGATGGCATTCCTCCCCGTGTTCTTGGAGAGAGAGTGTGCTTCCGAGCTGGCCCCTGTCTCGTTCAACTCTACTCTCTATGCCTTAATACTAGTAAATTTCCTCAGTGCTGGAAGCGCGCGTAATGTCCATACCAATTCCGAAAAATGGGTCAGCCGCTCTGATCTTCCAACTATCGTCCTATAGCTCTCACTTGTATTCTATCTACGATCTTTGAAACCTCCTTAACTCTCATTTCCTGATCATCTGGAGTTCTCATCCCTTCTTTGCAGTCATCAAAAGTAAATGGCGCCCTTTTTTTTTCCGAACGCCTTCGAAAGGGGGTGGGGTCCCCCCCCCTCGTGACATACTATCCTATCTTATTGAATTATGGTCTTCTGCACTTAGGACTATGGGAGCTGGGTGGTGCACTCGATATTCAAAGGCTGTTTGATCGAAGTATCGGCGCGCTCGTACTCCTCGGTAAGCTCCCTTCTCTCTTTGCTTACCTGTCAAGCTTTTTCTCTCTGCGCTCCGATACTCAGCACTCGTTGATGGAGCGACCTTTTCCTCCTTTTCCGTTAATTGTGGTGTTCTCTGGTCTAAACATAAACAAAAATTATCTTGGAAACCTCATATCATAACGATTGCTCTAGGAGACTTCTAAGAAGCTGGGTATTCTGTGTTCAGGTTTCATGAATTTTTTTTTTCTACAACAGCTACCCAGTTATAAAAGGGCCTTATTCGCCTTTGTTTGGAGTACTTGTTCTCACATCTGGGGGGCTCCGGCTCCACCTCCTTCTATTGGATAGAGTTGAGTCTAAAGCTAAGCAGACTAATTAACTGTCCCTTACTTTCTAACTCCACTTCCCCTGGAACCCCTCCCCTTAGTCTCCCCCCCTGCCCCAAACGTTAAAACATTCGGCGCAGCTCTCTTTTCTATAGGTACTGAAACGGTAGACCCTCAGAGGAGTTGCCACTCCGCATTCCAACCTCCATGCGTCGCCACGCTCGTGCAATACAAGGGGGTGCCATTGCTCTCTGCTATGAATTTGCCGTGAGCTTGAAAATGTCCCAGACTCGTTAGTTGTGTTCTCCTTCTTTCCAGCCACTTTCTGTTTTGTGGAACTCCTGCTTCTGTTTTTCTTACTGTATTTAATCTTCC
Organism: Trachelipus rathkii; assembly: GCA_015478945.1. NCBI lineage: Eukaryota > Metazoa > Arthropoda > Malacostraca > Isopoda > Trachelipodidae > Trachelipus > Trachelipus rathkii. The sequence goes on along the minus strand of JABUQX010106222.1, from coordinate 52,617 downwards.
TCTCTTTAAAACCCACGTCTGCGCACACCTGAGAGATTTGAGTTAGGTTTGGGCTTGGGTAGGCTTTCCTGTATTTTATTTCCTGCCCCCTACTTGAAAAGGGCTCAGCAAAAAATTGTAATATTGTAAAAAAAAAAAAAAAAAATTACCAAATGAAATTCATTCAGCATCGGAAATTGGACAATGTCTTTTAACATTAATTATATTATTTACTTTTTAATTATTATTAATTGATTCGTCCATTATCCGGAAATTAAATCTACAGAAAACAATATTCAATTTATTGAATATTTTTATTTTTCCTCAAACAGAGAAAGTTTAATAAAAAGCCCCCTTCCCCCCCCCCCAAAAAAAAAAAAACAGTGGGCTGTTTTGTTTTGGTCCAACCCCGAAATAAACCTCATGTATTTACATAATTTTGAGAAAGATATGGACTGAAGAATATATATATATAATTATAATGATATATATATATATATATATTATATATATATAATATATATAATATATATAAATATACTATATATATTATATATCATATAATATATAACGGTATATATAGTATATATAATTATATATTATTTAATATATATATATATTAGAATAATATATTATATATATATATATATATTATATATATATATATATATATATACATATATATATATATATGAACGTATGATTTGATGAAAGTATGAAGATGAGAACTGGAGGTTATGATAAAAAGCACTGTACTTTTTAAGACCTAAGGCGTAGGGGCATAACTCATCCATGTCCTAGAAAATAGTGTGCCACACGTGCCGACCTATGACTGCGCTTCCTCTTCTTTCTGAATCTATTGGGATGTTGAGTATTTGGAGATTTGAGGAAAAGCAAGAATGAGGACATGTCAAGTAGAGAAAAGCTGGTGATATGCAGCTGCTCAGACAATTAGGATGGGTGCGGAAAAGCATAGTGATAACAATAACCTCGAGACACAAGATGGAAAAGCAAAATATATAAATAGAAAATAATCGAAGTGTTGGTATAAGCAATTCAGAGCAAAAAAAACAGTAAAGCAACATTGTAAGATTACACCTCTATTCGCATATGACTTAAATTGCAATATGCGTAAGACCTTGTAATAAGTTTAACTTAAAGAATAACTTAAGTAGAATAATATAGAACAGAAGAGTAGAAAGTTTTCATATTAAGGTAATTAGCTCATATTCTTAGACAGAATTAAGTTAAGTTGGGTATAAGATTCAGTAGGGATGGTTAACATTTAAGGATAGATCTTAAAGGATCAACCAGTATATGCCACCCCATATACATAATACTTTAAGATCACCTTTAGTATGATTATACCCGGTTGGCTTGGGGGAAATACTTTTATGTAACTCGTTAAAGGAATGATGTAGGTACATTTATTTTGAGATTAGCGAGAGAGAAATATTACTGAGGTCGAAATAAATTCTATTACTTATGTATCGCATAGAAGGTACGAGTATTATTATATTTTAAAATTGAATTGAGTAATATTCGTAAACATCTATTTCAGAGAAGAGCGTAGTTAGTAGGCGGATGATATCAATATTGTAATTTTACTTTCGTCTGTGCTTAGAGGTGTGTATAGTATAGGTAATCAGGAGTGGGGTATGATCGATCTGGTAATCTTATAAGCAAGAACTTAGTTAGGGTACAAACATAATAAGAACAAAATAGAAATATGTATCATCGATTAAATTGAGATGAGATTCTTGCATCGATAAATTATAAAGACGCGAGTAAATGTCTACAATGTGTAGTTTTTATTTGTTATTTTTTACTGTTTATAAATTTAGTTTCAGTTCTCATATAAATACAAATGTCTTTTATTTTGTTTTAACTTAGAGACACTGCACTGTTGTGTGGTAATTAATAATGAGATTCACTACAGCAGAGTCTCGGCGTCTAACACAGTTAAGAATGTTAGTTAACAATTCAGTGATACGAGTTTTAATAATTACATTTTTTAAGAAGTCCAGGCTTCAATCTGTTTTATGTCATAGCTATATAACAAACACTTTTCCTTCCAATTGGCTTTGCTTATGGACGATAAGAAATGAAGAATTGTGTCTTTTTTTAATGTATTAAATCCACTTTTAAGAGGCAAATTGAGAGTTAGATCATGATAAATTTAATTTAATTACTTGAAAATGGCTATCCGGTAATCATTTCAAATTCATGCTTTGATTTTTACAGTGCTAAGAACAAATTGAAGACTACAGATTTAAATGGCAAAATTGGAACTCGAGAGCCACTAATTTATATATTTGATATAAAGGTAAATTGTTTGTTGATTGTAGTAATTAGGCACAGGATCCCGCACCCGGGTCCTTCTTGAAAAACAATACCAAACTAAAATTAGTGTAGATATTAATTATTTTCAATTATTGGATGAATTTTAATCTATAGACTTCATATTATCTGATTTAGCTTATTAAAAATTATGAACTTTAAGTATTAATGCGATATGTCCAAGAATAGACAGTGAAGAACGAAAATGAATGTTGATTCTTTTTACTTTACCATCAAAATAGCTTTTGAAGGATAGAAATGAGAACGGATGACAGACCGTTAAATGTAATTTTGGAGAAACCTTTGTTGGTTTTTCTTTGATAACGAATTCAGGGTCGATGAGAGACATTATAATGCCGAACAATTAGTCAATAATTGTATTATTCTAATCTATAATTTCATTTCTTTTGAAGTCCTTTGACAAAAACGCCATTTTAATACACCTTAGAAAGAAGTTTTAGAGAGTCCATGAACAGGATGATTGCAAAGATCAGATTCATAGAGATTGCTGAAACAAGGAACAACAAATAAGCATATATACATCAGATAATGGATGTGAATCCTGGTGGTAGAGGATTTAAAATCCTTACATATATATATATATATATCAGTTATATATATAGATATAATATTATATACTATAATATATAATATAGTATATATAATATAATATAGGTATTTAATAATATATATATATATATCATATACTATATATAATATACAACCTGTATATTATATATATATATATACTATATATATATATATATATATATAATAATATATAATTATATATTATTTATATATATTAGTATATTATATTTATATATATATATATAATATATATATATATATAATATATTATTATATTAATAGCATGCCATGTCCTAAACTTGCAGCATCACTTTTTTGACGCCAGTTGAAGCCGGACGCTAATGAGCTAACCTAAAGATTTGGCACTTTAATTATGAGCCCTACCCTAATTGACACACCAAATTTGAATGAATTCTTTAATGGTCCGGGTTGTGAAATTGCCATTTTATTGTAGGATTTCACATGGAATGCACTATTAATTAAAGATAAATGCCAATTAAAAAAATTCCCTTTTTTTTATTTTATTTATTTTTTTTTTTCTGGAAAAATAAAAATCTTTTCCGGTTTCTCCTCGAGTTCATTTACTTAAAAGATCCAGATAGAAGACGTGCTACAGAGAAATGCTGAATTTATTCCAATATAATTATTCTATTCTCATTCCAAAATTCCCAGAAATGTTGATTTGAAACTTTTCGCTAATATTCTTAACATAACACAAGAACCAGTTCAATGGCATAATAGTCGTATATTTTAATACAAAAATGCTAGACCGAGTTATATTATTTACCTTGAATCTTTTAAGAAATATTTTCGTCTCTGCTATTTATATATTTTAAACAACCACAGTTAATCCAATATTTAGAGTAAATATTGTAATAAAAGTATAGTAACTAGTATCATACATGGATCATTATTTGAAAATTTAAGGACTGATAGAGATTATAGGGATAATCATATATATATTTTGCTAATTTGACTACTCTTAAATACATAAAACAGTAAAATTACAAGCATCTTGTCGTATTGAAGGTTGAGAGCCCCTAGACCACTATTTCATCTATGTGTAATTCAAATATCGGCGCGCTCAAGAAATTTATTTATTTTATTTCAAATCATATTATCTGAACATTTAAGATATCAATATATAATATCAAAAGTTATTCTTATGCTACAAATGCTAAATTTATGATGGGGTATGAAGTTATTTTTTTAGAGTAAAATATTAATTTTTTGTATTTGATATATATAAAGTTTATTCTCTCACTCAGTAGAGTAGAAATATAGAAGTGTTCCACCAGAACTGAGAATTTAGAAAATATTTAACACATTTATTCTTAAAGACCTTTGAATTAGATTTTAATGCAAATTTTTTGTAAATATTTTTTTAATTTTTTATTTTATTGTTAAAACTTAATTTCGTTAAAATAAATATAAAAAAATGGATACTAAGCGAATCTGAAATTGAAATTAAAGAGTAACTATTACGATAAAAAAAATTACTCTATCAACAAAGTTCTCAGGGTTTATTTTTTAATATATTTAATAGTATATATTACTATTATAATTTTTATATGATATATACTAATATTTATATATTAGTATACGCATTATTATTATTAATATGATAATATTAATATTATAATAGTATAGTAATATAATATATATATATATAAATATATATTATAATATATATATATAGTATATATATATTATATTTACATATATATTATATATATTTATTATATATATATATATATATAGTACTAGTGTGAATTTGGTAATCCATACTAAACCTGCCCCACATGTTAATAGGTTCATTCTTATTATAGTGTGGGAAATTGAGTTTAATGTTCTCTGACTAAGTAATAGAATTGCAAAATTGCTGATTTGAGCTTGATCCCACTCTTTCAACAAAGTCATGAATCATCATATTCTAGGCACCATGATTGAAGGGGCCTGCACTTCCAGATGATGGAACTTTTGCATCATAGAAAAGAATTTAATATGTCTTTTAAAAGAGGAACTGTTAAGGTTAATAAAATATTTGAAATATATTTTAGTGATGTGTGAGTGTTAATGATGAATGTTTAAAATATACCTTGTCTTGGAGACTAAATAATCAAGAAAATCTCACATATTTAGTATCTCTCAAATAACTAGCCTTCAGATTCATTTCGTTGCATAAAGCATTATATATTTTGTTGATCAAGATGCAAGATACATAACACATAGCGTCCTGAGCTACAATAAGTCATTATATATATATATATACTATAATATAATATATATATTCATATTAATTATAATAAGTATATAGTATATATAATATACTATCATATAATATTATATATATTATATTATTATATATATATATACTATAAATATATATATATATATATATATATATATATATATAATTATATACTATATAAATATATATATAATATATATATAGTTATTCATATATATAATAACTATATATATATTGTAATGTGACCGTATTATTCTATTTTTAAAACATTCTTGTATGTTCATGAAGTTATCCTTCTTTCTCTCCTAGCTTTTTGTTTCTAGTTTGTCTCTTCTTTCTTCCTTCTCCTGCTCGTTTCCAATCTACTGCTGTTTATTACCCAAGAATTTAGATTCTGCAACTCATGTATTTCTTACGTCATGAATCTCATCCGTTCTTCCTTTACAACCTTCTTATACTGGTCCTTATCTTGTTCTTCGTCGCCGACCTTATTTTTTCACAATCAAAATGGACTCGTGGCTTGAAATTTTCGGTTGATACGTGATTAAACCTCTTTCCTTGACTCTTCCGATGTCTGAATCTTTCGATAATCGTTGCTCGAGTAATTCTTGTCTTGATGATTCTTCCTTATGGGGTTTGGATGATGATTCTACATTGGCTCTTCCTCTTTTTTTCCATCTTTTCCTTCCAGAATTGTTCCTGTGTCTTCTTCTCCTTTACACGAGGCTCTGCAAAGTGTCCAACTTCTGTCCCTTCTACAGTCCTTCTATTTACCTGTCGCCCTACTTCTTCTTCACTGTCGGTCACAAAATGCCTTCTCTTGTCTTTCTCCTCCGATTTACCTTCCTGCCTTGATTTTGCTTTACTCTGACATTTTACCTTCTCTCCTGACGTTCCCTTTTGAAGTTTCCTCTTCTGTGCTGTTTCTCTCTTCTTCTATTATATTTCATGCTATCGCTGCTCTAGTTCCTGTCTACTCGCGATTTGGACGTCCGCCTATTGAAGACTCGGTACGTTTCCACGTATTCCTTGAAGGAAGTATCTGTTATGACGCCTACTTTTCTATTTTTAAACATTTTTTATATTCATAAGTTTTCTTTCTTTTCTCTTGGCGTATGTCTACAGCAAAGCATCATTGTTGGCTGATTTTTTAGTATTATTCACATTTTGTTCTTCTCTAGGATTACTGCATTAAATCAAAACGCTGAAGAAGTATATTATCCTTAGTTTTAACTCCCAAAAAAAGAATTGAAGATTAACTACTTATTGCTTAACATCCATTTGACCATATTAATAAAAGTATTATATAATTTATAAGGTTCCTCTTTGTACAAAGGACCCTATCTATAAAGGTTACTTAATATTTTTTCAATCAATGATGATAAAAGTTATTTTCAATTGCATACTTAATTCACATTAATATATATAATAGATATAATTATAGTATATATATATATATATATATATATTATATAATATATATATATATATAATATAAGCTATAGTATATATATATATATTATATATATATATATATTATATATAAACCCGTAATATATATATTATATTATATATACTATAGTATATAAAATATATAATATATAATAATATTATAGTATATATATATATATATAGATATTATTAATATATACCTGGTATATATATTATCCATATTTATATATAATATATATGTATATATATGATTATATAGCCGATATAAGTATATAATATAGTAATATTTAATCAGTGATATATATATATATATATATATATTATAGTATATATATTATGATATTAATACTATTATAATCTATGAGGGAGAGTACACGGCCAATGACTCGGAAGAGTGAAAATTACCGTCCCATTTTTATATATGTGTGTCCTTTCTCATTTGTTTGCGTTAGTATTCTTTCCAACGACGTCTGATGGATCCTCCAGCACACACAGTAGTTACTAGCCAGAGCGACTATAGTTAGTTCGCCCATCCATGCTGAGAATTGAGGCACGGATGATTAAGAGTATTAACGACACTAATACGCCTGACTTGCTAGTAGATGAATCACCCCTATTAGCATGGACATTTCCCTACCTACAGAGAATATAAGATCCCTGTGTGCGGTGGAGAACTAATTTTCCCACATGTATGGTCCGAGCGCGTGGTTCGATTGAAAAGTCGACGTAAGTGGGCTGGGCCGGTGGTTGAGAAGATTTGGCGATTGGGCCGGTCGCCACCAATTAACCTAACCTGTGCATCATCTGCTAGAATCTGATGCATGCCTTCGTAATGGGTCGTGACGCCATATGTGAACGACTTCTTATACTTTCGGGCAAATTGTCATGAATGGTATGGGTAAGTGGAATGCAGAGGAATAAATGTTGAGGAGAAGAGGAGAGAGGTGAATGATGTATTTAAGAAAGGGCAAATTTTGATTTGCTCGCTGTGACTGAAACAAGATAAGAGGAAATGAATCACTTAAGCTGGTGTGACTTGTGAATGTGTGCGTGCTGGTGTGGAAGGATGAAATGAAAGGAAAAGGAGTTGCAATTTGATGAGTGACCTGTGTACAGAAGCATCGTCGATCTGTTGGTGTGTGTGAGTCCCTAGATATTCTAATGGTTACATTTAAGTTTGAAAAGGTCAAGGTGTGGTGTTGTGACGACATATGGTCCATCTGAGCGAAACGGTTGAAGAGAGGTACATTTTTTCGGGATAGTATTTGACATGATGTTCCTGGATTGCGGGTGACGTAGGATTTCAGATTGATAGTCGTTGGGGGATGCCTGAATGGTTGGATAGTGGATCAAAAAAGGGATGTTAATACAGGTGATTGTTGGGGTTGGGGGGAAGAAGACAGATGAGAAGGTAGTGGGAAGGTGATTGTAGTTTCTGTGAAGTAGGAGAGAGTATGTGTTATAGATGAATGGTTTGGATAGGTGATCAAATAAAAGGGATGTGAACTAGGGGCAGACTAGGCTGCTTTTGGGTGGGGGGAGGAATAAATGAGAATTCGTTAGGACGGTGATTGATTCTTTGTGAAGAGAGAGGTTCTTGTGTGTAAGTAATACTTTCTTTAAAGCACAAGAGTATTTCATAAGTATGCTAGGTTGTGTAGTAGAGATGTTACGCGAAGTGAAAAGTAGGATGATTTTGTGTTGTGAAGAAGGAGAATGTTTGAAGTATGTTGTTGGATGTAAATCAGTGAGGGTGTTGCTGGAAATGGGATTATCGGATCTATTATGTTGTGCTATGTAAATTAAGTTAGTGGGGCTTGGATGGGAAGGAAGGTGATACGGAAAGGAGTGGGTAAAATTAAGAGGGGAAGTTAAGTGAGCAAGAGAATAAGGATAAGTATTAAGAGCGCTCGCTAGTAAATCGTTTGAATGTGAACAAGTTTGATAACCCTGACAATCTGGGGGCAATATAAGGAAGCATTGTTAAGTAGTGCAAAGGAATGGTGTGGGATGGTGCTAAAGTAGGAAGTAAGATGTTAACAGCGAGTGGTGGATGAAGAGGTGATGAAAGCGTTAAAGGTAAAAAAGAAGCGTGGTTAATGTACTAAAAGCAAATGATGAAGATTCAAAAGTAAACGATGCTTGGAAATATGAATAAGGAGGAAAAACGAACCATTCCTATTTTATTATTCTAATGCTATTCCCTTACTCTCATTCTAACCTTTCGCACTTCCTTCCAGAAGACTTCCTATCTCTTGTAAGTTCCCATTTCATCCTCCTTCCAACTTCTCATTACCTCCTACGTATATCACCTTCTTAAGAAAAACTTCATATGCTTGTATTTATTCATCTTTCTTTGTGAATCTTATCATTTGCTTTAGTACAATCCCACGCTTCTTTTTTACCTTAACCGCTTTCTCATCACCTCTTCATTCCACCATCCGCTGTTAACATTCTTACTTTCCTACTTTAGCGACATCCACACACTTCTTGCACTACTAACAATTGCTTCCTTCATTTGCCCCCAGCATTTGTCAGTATCAACTTGTTCACCATCAACTATTTACTAGCGAGCGCTCTACATACTTATCCTTATTCTCTTGCTCATTACTTCTCACTCTTAATTTACTCACTTCACTTTCGTATCACCTTCCTCTCATTCCAAGCCCACTAACTGAATTTTACATGAACAACATAATGATCCGAGTATCTCCCATTCCTAAACCCTCACTGATTTAACATCAACACATACTTTCAACATCTCCTTCTTCAACCAACACACAATCAATCATACTTTTCACTTCGATACATCTCTACCTACACCAACTCTAGCATACTTATGAATTCTTGTGTTTGTAAAGAAAGTATTCTTACACACATCCTCTCTCTTCACAGAAATCTCATTCACCTTCTACCATTCTCAGTTTTTCTTTTGTTTCCCCCGCCCCCCCACCACCCCCCGCCCTCCCCCCGTCCCCATCCGCCGCCCCCTCCCCCCCACCTCCGCCCAACCCGATCCCCCCCAACCCAGTCCCCCCGGCTACCTCCCCCCCCCTTCCACTCCCACCCCCGCCCGCCCCGCCCTCGCGCCGCCCCCCTTCCTCCGCCGCGTCACCGACCAACCATCCCCCGCTCCCTCCCCTCCCCCCCACCCCCCCCCCAAACCACTGTTATACCAGCCTTTGTTTGATCACCTATCCAACCATCAGGTCCCCCAACATACCTGTCTCTTCACAGAAATCAATCACCCTTCTACCATGTCTCATTTTCTTTTTTTCCCCCCACCCAAACAACCTTTTCATACATCCCGTATCTTTTCTGATCACCTATTCCAACCTTCAAGTCCCCAACACTATCAATCTGAACTCCTACTCACCCATCCAGAACATCATTCAACTTATCCCAAAAAATCGTACTCTCTTCAATCGTTTCCTCAGATGGACGCATTACGTCACAACCACACACACTTTGACCGTTTCCAAACTTAATTTAACCATTAGAATTCCTATAACACACACCAAAGTCTACCATAGCTTGTGTTACCACAGGTCAACTCATCACTCATGCACTCTCTATTCTCTTCCACTCTCTATTCTCTTCCACACTGGACGCACACATTTCACATCACAGCCACTCTTAATTTCAACCTTTGTCTTTCATCTTGCTTGCAGTCACAGCGAGCAATCGAAATTTGCCCTTTTAAATACATCCATCACCTCTCTCCTCGTCTCCTCCATCATCATTTATTCCTCTGACTTCCATGTATCCATACGATTTCAATACAATTTCGCCGAAAGTTAGAAGGTCGTTGATGGTCGATCACCGACCATCTCCGGGCATGCATAGCAATTCCTAGCATGAGATAGGTGTAGTGGGGAGCATACCCAACTAACCACCGCCCCTTAGCGGGCTTCGTAGCGACATGGGTGGCTCCAGGAGGGCGCTGGACAAATACGATGTGGGGGAATTCTTTTCTTCCCCGACACAGGGATATGAGTAGTAGGGATGTCTGTAAGGTGGTTAATCTAGACAAGTGGTGTGTACTTTAACATGTGTATATAGTGTGGGATAAATGGTGTTAGTAATATGTTTCCTGAGGATAGTGTGTGAAGAATATGAACGCATAGAGAAAGGCACACCAAATAAAAAAATGGAAGGGTAATTTCATCGTCGAGTATGCCGTGTAACTCTCCTCATATATATATATATATATATATATATATATGGTATATATATATATATTAGTCTATATTATTAATATATATATATATATTAATATATTAAGTATATATATATACTATTAATATATTATATAATATATTATATATTAATATATATATATATACGTATATATAATATAATATATATATATATATATAATATATATATATATATATTATAATATATAATTATATATTATAATATATATAATATACTATACGGATATATAATATATATATAAATATATTATAATAAATAATTTATAAAATATACTATATATATATATATATATATATCATTATATATATAATATTATATATAATATACTACTATATATATATATCATTAAAGTGACATAAGTTGCCACCTTTAATAAGTAATTTTTCTAATTCAATTAAAGCGACACAATATTGTCAACTTAATAGTAAATTCAATACAAATGGATTACTTGGCTGATATCATTCATAATTTAATCATATTTTTAAATTAATATGGTCCAACTGGATGTTGCAATAAGTTAGTAACTTTCCAATTCCTTTGTGGAAGTTAAAACTGAAAGGATCATAGTTATACTTCTTCAAGCGTTTGAATTAATGGTAAAGTCCTAGAGAATAGGAACAAAAGTGAAGATTACTTCTAAAAATCAGCACCTTAATGATGCTTTGTGTAAACAGCTCGCCAAGAGAAAAGAAGAAAAACTTCAACTGAATATAAAAATGTTTAAAGAAAGAAAAAGGTAGGGTCGACTAGATCAGCCTCCCTTCTCAAGAAGACTGGAAACGTACCGGTTTCAATAGCGGACGTCCAAATCGCGAGGTTATGAAGGAACTCATAACGCAGCTGGAAGTCAATGAAGATATAAGTAGAAGTAAGGAGAAGAAAACAGACACAGAAGAGAAACTTCACAAGAGGAATCAGGAGGAAAAAGGGTAACATGTAAAGGAGGTAAAGCAAAATCAAGGACAGGAGGTAAGAATCGGAGGAGGATAAAGAACAGGGATAGGCATGTGACGGGCGAAGATCAGCAGAAGAAGAAGTAGTGGCTGTGAATAGAAGGACCTAGTAGAAGGGACAGAAAGGTGGGAACATGAGTAAGTCCTCGTGTAGTAAGGAGAAGAACACATGCGAACAATTCGGGGGTGGAAGGAAAGAGGATAACAAGAAGAAGAGCCATGTAGAGTATCCACATCCAAGCCCATAAAGAAGAGCAACAAGGACAAAAGAATTATCGAGCACAGTCCGTTATCAAGAAGACAGAAATCGGAAGGAGTCAAGGAAAAGCAGGGTTTTAATTACTTCAACCTCGGAAACATTTTCTAACACGAGTCCCAATTTTGAATGTTGTGAAAAAAATGAGGTCGGCGACGAAGAACAAGATGAATAAGGACCAGTATAAGAAGGTTGTAAAGGAAAACGAATGAGAGTCATGACGAAATCGAAATTACATGATTGCAGAATCAAGAATATTCATGTGGGTAAAGTACACATGAAAGTAGATTGGAAACGAGGCAGGAGAGGAAAGACAAGACAGAAATCAATAGAAAAGAGCTTAGAGACGAAAAGAAGGATAACTTATGCAACATCAAAAATGTTAAAAATAGAAAAAGTAGGTGTCCTACATATATATATTTATATATATGTAATATATGATATATATTTAGTATATATATATAATAAATATTACTTATCTATGAATATATATATATGTATATAATATTATATTATAGTATAGTACAGAATATTATATTATAACTATAATATAGTCTATATATATTATGATGATGATAATGGTATATATATAATAATATAATATTATATTATAATAGTATATTTTATTATTGTATATATATAAGTAGTGATATTATAATATACTTTTTGTACTCAGACGGCTCAATGTGTTTGTAGTCTTGATGCTTGTATCACAAATATATAGCATGCTTATGCAAGACCGAGAGATGGAATTTGAAGCTAGTTACTTTGAGGATGGATACTAAATGTGAGATTTTAATGTGTGATTATTTTTTTAGCTTCAAGAAGAAGGTATATTTTTAAAGCTAATATTAACACTCACACATCACTAAAATGTAGCCAAATATTTTATACCTAACAGTGTCCTCTTTTAAAAGACTATAATAAAAATCTTTTCTTGTCAAAAAGTCCAGTCATGCTGAAGTCAGGCCTGTGACCATGTGTGGCTAGATATGATGATGCATGCACTTGGGTTGAAAAGAGGTGGATTCAAGCTCAAAAAAGCATTTGCAATTTCTATTTATGTAGTCGGATAAACATTAACCTCAAGTTTTCCCCCTACACAATAATAGAATTGAAAGACTATTACATTGATGGGGCAGGTTTAGTGGATAAAATTAGCATGTAACTATATTATATATATATATTATATAATATATATGATTATATATATAATATAATAGTATAATATAATAATATATATTTATATATATATAATATATATATATATAATAAATAGATATACTATATATATTATATATATATATATATAATATAATATAATATATATTATACTATATATATACTATATAATATATATAATATAATTTATAAAAAACTACATAACCAATCGTCAAGTTGTGAAATTTTCTGAATCTAAATCTTCTCTTTAATGTTTCAAGTTTCCAGGTATTTGATATATACAATGTTTTCAGGCATAATGATAGCTCAATCTAACAAATTAAAAAATAAAAAAATTAAAAAATATTTACAAAAAAATTTGCATTAAAATCTAATTCAAAGTCTTAAAATAAATGTGTTAAATATTTTCGTAATTTCTCAGTTCTGGTGGAACACTTCTTATTTCTACTCTACTGAAATTATAGAGATAAAACTTTTATATATTCAAATATCAAAAAATTAAATATTTTACTCTAAAAAAAAGTAACTTCAATACCCCATTCTATAAATTAGGCTTAGGAAGTTAGTAATACATATATCGTGATATTAATATATTGATATCTTAAATTTCAATATATTGAAATAAATAAATAAATTTTCTTGAGCCGATCATTTGAATACACAGTAGATGAAAATATGTCTATGGGGGCTCTCCAACCTCTCAATCCAAGAGTGCTGGTAATTTTACTGTTTTACTGTATATTAAGAGTAGTCAAATAGCAAAATATTTAATATTGATTATCCCTATATCTCTATCAGTCTATAAATTTTCAAAATAATGCCATCCATGTATGATAATAGGTAGCTATACCTTTTATTACCAATATTTCACTTAAATATTGGATTAACTTTTAAAATTATAAATATCAGAGAGAAAAATATTTCTTAAAAGATTCAAAGGTAAATAATATAACTCGGTCTAGCATTTTTGTATTAAAATATACGACTATTATCATTGAATGGTCTTGTTTCATGTTAAAATATTAGAAAAGTTCAAATCTTCTGGATTTTTGGAATTGAGAATAAATAATATATATATTGGAATAAAAATTTCAGCATTTCTGTAGCACAGTCTTCTTATCTGGCATCTTTTAGTAATGAACTCGAGGAGAAACCGGAAAAGCATTTTTTATTATTCAGAAAAAAAAAATAAATAAATAAAAAAAGGGAATTGTTCAATTGGCATTTATCTTTAATTAATAGTGCATTCCATTAATTTCCATGTGAAATCCTTCAATAAAATGGCAATTTCAAACCCGACCATTTAAAGAATTTCATCAAATTTGGTGTGTCAATTAGGGTTAGGCTCAATAATTAAAGTGCCAAATTTTAGCTCATTAGGTCAACTGGGTCAAAAGTTATGATGCCCAAAGGTACATGGATACATATATATATTATATATATATATATTATAATATATAGTATATATAATATAAATATTAATATATTAATATTATAATATATATATAATATATATATAATATATAAATATATATATAATATATATTATATATATATATCGGGTGTATATATATAAGTGATAAGTATTATCGACTATATATATATACTTATATATCATATATATTATATATGATATATATTAATATATATAAATATATATATATATATATACTATATATATATTATATATTGATGTGTATAGGATTTTAAGATCCTTACGAAACCATTACCATCCATCTTATGATTATATATGCTTATTTGTTGTTCCTTGTTTCAGCAATCTCTATGAATCTGATCTTTGTCATCATTGTCATGACTCTCTAAACTTTTTCTAAGGTGATTATATTGGACCATTATTCAGGTATTTGGAAATAGCTGTCAATATGCATAAAATTACTAAGATGTCCTCTTTGTGAGTATAATGCTTTGTTTAATATATTTTAGGACCTGAATTCGTACCTATCCAAAGAAAAACCACAAAGGTTTCTCCAAATTACATTTAACGGTCTGTCATCCGTTCTCAAGTATCCTCAAAAGCATTTTTGAGGTAAAGTAAAAAGTCAAACATTCTTTCTTTTCTATTTCTTTCTTTGACATATCTTACATTCTTAAATTTAATGAATTTTTTTAATGGGTAAATCATAATTGTGAAACTCTTATTATTAACTAATTATGAAGTTCTTATTAACGTAAACTCTTGCAATAATTGAAAATAGTCACACTATCTACACTAATTTTAGTTTAGTTTTGTTTTACACAGGACCCGGGTGCGGATCCTGTTGCCTAATTACTACATCCACAAACTCTTGCATTTAATCCGGTTGTGGGATTTAATTCTCATATCTTCTCCAATTTTGCATTTAAACTGGGTCAGGAAACCCTCTCAAACTTGTAAAGTAAACTCTATTACCAATCTTTGCATTTGAACTGGGCACGATGCCCATTTTGCAAGTATTAAATTAAATTTAATATTATTCCTAAACTCTCAATTTGCCTTAAAAGGTGTGAATTAATTAACATTAATAAAGGAAACATTCCTTATTCATATTTATATTATTGAAAAATAGTGCAAGCAAAAGTGTTTGTTATATAGCTATGACATAAAACAGATTGAAGCCTGGACTTCTTAAAAAAGTTAACTATTAAAACTGTTAAAATTGTTAAAAATTCTTAAAGTGGCAGAGCCGAGACTCTGTGTAGTGAATCTATTATTAATTACACACAAACAGTGAGTGTCTTAAAGTTAAAACAAAATAAAACATTTGTGGCACCATACCACTTAAGAACTGAAACTAAAATTTTAAAAGTAAAAATTAAAATCACTACATTTAGATTTAAGGTTTTTAAATTATTGTATATTTAATTATAATTATTTTTCTTATTATGTTTCTACTAATGTGCATTAGTAAGATGTACCCAATGTACCTACTACTCTAAAAAGAAAAATTAATTATCCTCAGTACTTTCTGTACCATATACTCAAAATTAAAATATAATATTCTGTACATGAACTAGAAAAATTATATTCCTCAGTACTTTCTCTACTGTATACTCCAAAAATAAAATTACAATATTCTGTACACAGACTTAATAAAAATATTCCCCAAGCATGTACAAAGGATGATCTTAAAAGTATATGTATATGGGTGCATATACTGGTGTTGATCCTTTAAATGTTAAAATTGTATATACCACCTTAACTTAATGTCTAAAATATCTAATTACCTTAAATTATTGAATAAACTTTCTACTCTTCTTTTATATTATCCCCTTTAAGTTATCTTAAGTTAAACTTTTACAAGGCTTACTATTGCAATTTGGGCAATAAGGTAATTTACAATTTGCTTTACTGTTTTTTTTTGCTCTGAATTGCTTATACAACACTTTCATTATTTTCTAATTCTTATATTTTGCTTTTTCATGCTTGTGTGAGGTTATGATTATCTATGTTTTCCTGCACCATCCTAATTGTCTGAAGCTGCATGCACCAGCTTTTCTTACTTGCATCCTCCATCTTGCTTTATCAAATCTCCAAATCTCAACATCCCAAAGATTCAGAAAGAGAGGAAGCAGTCATAGGTCGGAAGTGTGGCAACTGTATTTTCTAGGACACGATAGTGCCCCTCTACGGCCTTAGCTTAAAAAGTAAGTCTTTATCATACTCCATTCTCAATCTCAACTTTCAAATCATTTTATTGGTAGCAGAGCGTAGTTGCTATCACTACCGACTAGCCTGCTACCTTTTCTTTCTGTTTTCTAATTCTTGGTTTTCTATCTTTTTCGAAACCTCTTTTCATTTTTTGCATTTGAGCTTCTACGCTCTAACTGCATAATATCCTTACTTCAACATAGTCTAACTTGAAACCTCTACTGATATACAACTGTACCTTAACAAAACTCTGCCGACAACATCCTAACAACAACAGTGCTTCTACCAATCTACTTTATTGGTTTATTAAATTGGCATCAATTTGCCATTATCTCATATGTCCTTCTCTTACAACTCTTACAAACTACCATAAATTTGATCAAGATACTTTATGAACTACAACCATCAATTGGTAATTGTGATTTCATCAATTGATAATTGTGAATTCAACAATCGACAATTGATTGACTCTATCAAAATTTGTTGCACAATTGACAAACTTCCTCCACACATATATGAGAAACCGTAGAAACAGTTTATTCCTATTCATCTCCCAGTATATTCGATTCTTCAAATCATAACGCAAAAAATCTTAAAGTTAATTAAACCGGTGGTCTCATTAGGAAATGTTTGTCATTTTCAACTAATAAATAAGTTCAAGGTTCTCAACCGTTTCTAAAGATAAATCTTTCCCACCTATCAAAAAAATAATTATATATCCATCAAAAGTATATGGTCAATAGACCACAAACCACTTAGCGATACAAAATTAAACCAATACACGGTTCTAATACCCACAAGATACTTTGTTATCTTTACTGTAATAAAGACCGGACATATAGATATCGGAATAGTGAGTTGAAAGAGACCTTTGTCATTCTGTAGTAAAACGTGGTCGTGTGTATGAAACAATTGGTTACATCCAGACAAAGTAATATGTATTTATTGCCAAGGTAACATGGCCATATATAAATTTCCTTTGCCCAAATATAGGCGACACTAAACAAAATTTCTATTATTCCTATTTGTCCCTTACATTGGAGATGAGTACCTGGGCGTGAATTGTCCACTGAAAGAAATTGAAAGATCTATGAAGCAGAGCCAATCTTTAAAAACATTAGTGATCAACGAATCACCATTAGGAGATTTAAATACTTATTGAAGAAACTCTTTCAAAATCAAACTATATGGACAAATTGTAAGTGGCGAATAAACCATCCTACTGAAGAAATTTCAACGAATTCAGGCTAACAGTTACCACCACCACTTATAAATTGGAAAACACCAATATCTGACAGGATGCCTAAGATTCAATGGCCAATAAACAACTCTACAGTAAACACCCTCAAACGGAAAAGAAGATGTAGAAAATCTTATAATTTAAATCTTCTACAAATTGAGTTGCACTTTTAAACCTACTATTTATACTACTAACTTTTCTTACTGCCTACTATCCTACTCCTACTATCCTTAACTACTTACAATTTCTTACTACTATTCTCTACTACTTTTATAGTATATCAGCTACCTTATCTATACTAATTCTTTACATCCTTAAAATTATATTACATCCTAGCCTCTTCTCGAATCTACTTACTATGTCATCATGGACCTTCCACTTAATCATTCTTCTTACATCCCTACCGGAATTTCCTAATTCTAATCTTGATAACTCTTCTAAATCTTCTACTATCAATTTATCAATTCTTCTCAAACTTACTTTCCAAAACTAATGGATGCTTTAGATCTTTGCGGACTCTTCACTTGTATTCAATACACCCGTATCTTCACCCTCATCCGAGGATAACAAAAGAATTTCATAACACTCCTTGTCCAGAGGGTTATCACGTATAGATGTATTGATTTAAAGAATTGTAAATGATTTTGAAATTTTAAACACTTATTGTTGAGTTTCAAAGATGCATAAATTACGCTGACATAAAATTCCAGGGATTTGAGGTTATGAATATTTTGCTGGATTAGAGTAATTCTCTTTCCACTAGCTGTTAATTCAAGGTTTGTATGGTCATGAAGACGAATGATTCTGCTTTTACGAAAGAGAAGTTAAATTTAATGAATTAATTAACAAATTAAACCAAGTTAGACTGTGCCCTTTAATGGACGAGCCGTTTTACAACACTTTTCACTTTTGGAAGAGTCTAAAAAGAGGGGACAGTTCCCATTCATTCATTGCTTACAGGCTTTTGTCAATATATTCCCTGCAAAAGCAATCTTATTGTACATTGGCGAGAAACAACTTGTATATTATGGAACACCTCGAAGTAAAGAATTATGTTGCTTAATGTGCAACAAAGGAACTGATTTTATGTTCAACTGAACAATATAAATTTTTAAACAGTAAGAATATAGATTCAATTTTTGATCAGTTCATATTTTCCAGAAAATATTACGACTAATGTTAATTTTGGACGGAAATATCTTACGGTAAACACCTAAAGAACATAAAAAAAAACCCTTGATCAACTACCCAAAATATAAACATAGGAAAACAATATCTTTTATTAATATTACAAGGGATACACTGCAATGGTTTCTACTTAAGTAATTTTTTATATTTTTTGGCTTTCATCAGCCACTATTATGTATCTGGAAAGAGGAAATAATCTTAGAATATAGTTCTGCTAACTCTTTCTTTTCCTTTACTACTTGATTTTTGCTGCTCTCCATATGATCTCTTTGAGGATATTTTATACGTCCAATCTCCGTCAACTCCTCCAACGTCATTCACATCTCACTTGTTCAACATCGCCCAGTATTTTCCATAAATAACTGATGGGAGAAAAATGTAAGTATTTTTAAACACCCCCATTACCTACCAATACCATACCATTTATGCTTGATTATATATGAGCTTATTTGTTCGTTTCCTTATGTATTCAGTCATATCTCTAGGAATCTGATCTTTGTCATCAATTGTCATGACTCTCTTAAACTTTTACCTATGGGTATTATATTGGACCATTATCATAGGTATTTGGAAATAGCTGTCAATATGCATAAAATTACTAAGATGTCCTCTTTGTGAGTATAATGCTTTGTTTAATATATTTTAGGACCTGAATTCGTACCTATCCAAAGAAAAACCACAAAGGTTTCTCCAAATTACATTTAACGGTCTGTCATCCGTTCTCAAGTATCCTCAAAAGCATTTTTGAGGTAAAGTAAAAATCAAACATTCTTTCTTTCCTACTTCTTTCTTTGACATATCTTACAGACATTAAATTCAAGTAATTTTTAAAAAAGTAAATCAGTAATTATGATAGTCTTTTCACGTAAACTCCTATGCAAATGGAAATAGGTTCACAGACTACACTAATTGTAGTTTATTTTTGTTACCAAGGACACCGGGTGCGATCCTGTTGACCTAATTACTACATCCCCACAAACTCGTTGCATATTAATCCGGCTTGTGGGATTAATTCTCATATCTTCCTCCCCAATTTTGCATTTAACTGTCAGGAAACGCCTCTCAAACTTTGTTAAAATAAACTCTATTACCAACTTTGCATTGAAACTGGTGCACCCGATTGCCCATTTTGCAAGTATTAAATTAAATTTAATATTATTCCTAAACTCTCAATTTGCCTTAAAAGGTGTGAATTAATTAACATTAATAAAGGAAACATTCCTTATTCATATTTATATTATTGAAAAATAGTGCAAGCAAAAGTGTTTGTTATATAGCTATGACATAATACAGATTGAAGCCTGGACTTCTTAAAAAAGTTAACTATTAAAACTGTTAAAATTGTTAAAAATTCTTAAAGTGGCAGAGCCGAGACTCTGTGTAGTGAATCTATTATTAATTACACACAAACAGTGAGTGTCTTAAAGTTAAAACAAAACAAAACATTTGTGGTACAATACCACTTAAAAACTGACACTAAAATTTTAAAAGTAAAAATTAAAATCACTACATTTATATATTAAAGGTTTTTAAATTAATTGTATATTTAATTTATTAATTTATTTTTATACTATGATGGCTACTAATGTGCAATTAGTATAGAGCTACCCAATTGTACCATAACTACTCTAAAAAGATAAAAATAAATATCCTCTAGCAAAATTGTACCATTACTCAAATATTTTAAAATATAATTATTCTTTGGTTACATGAACTAGAAAAATTATATTCCTCAGTACTTTCTCTACTGTATACTCTCCAAAAATAAAAATACACTATTCGTACACAGACTTAATAAGAAATATTCCCCTAAGCATGTGTAACAAAGGAGGTGGTTGATCTGACAAAGTAATGTATATGGGTGCATTACTGGTTGTTGAATCCTTTTAAATGTTAAAATTGTATATACCACGCCTTAACTAATGTCTAAAAATATCTAAATTACCTATAAATTAAATTGAATAAACCTTTCTACTTCTTCCTTTTATATTATCCCTTTTAAGTTATCTTACAGCGTAAACTTGTTACAGGCTTACTATTGCACAATTGGTATATGCAACTAAAGGCAACTTCCAACTTTGCTTACCGTTTTTTTTGTCTCTGATATTGCTTAACCAACACTTTCATGTTTTTCTAATTTTGTATATTTGCTTTTTCATGCTTGAGGTGTGACGGTTGATGATTAGTCTATGATTTTCCTGCCACCATCCTTATGTCTGAAGCTTGCAGTGCATCAGCTTTTCTTACTTGCATCCTCCATCTTGCTTATCAAATCTCCAGATCTCAACATACCCAAAGATTTCAGAAAGAGAGGATAGGGCCTAGTCATAGGTCTAAAGTGTGTGCAAACTGATTTCTAGGACAGCGAGATGCCCCTACGGCCTTAGCTTAAAAAGTAAGTCTTTATCATACTCCATTCTCAATCTCAACTTTCAAATCATATTAATATATATATATATAATATATATATAATAATATAATATATAATATATATATATAATATAATATTATATATATATATTAATATATATATATATTAATATTACCTATATATATACTATATATATAATATAATATATATATATATATATAATTTTATAATATCTCAAAATAACAAATAACTGGCTCCATCCAATTTTATTATCTGAATTTGACTTTTCTTAAGCCTTAAATTCCTGTCTACCACACAAACATTATCTTATCTCTTTCTCATCATTTTCTTCATCATGATCACATATTAAACTGCAACTTCTGTTTCTCTGCTTCATTCCTACTTCGGAGATCTTAACCTGAAGACCTACTACCTCCCTCCTCCTCCCTATGGAAAGAGTTCTTTAAATTTTTTTTTTTTTCATTTTACTATATAAATTAAAAAAAAAAAAATTTTTTTGCATTTCTAGAATTTTCATATTATTTTTAAGTAGCGGTATCATTAAAATTATGACTTCAAAAAGTGTTAGCTACCTTTAAAATTATTATTACATTTTCTTTTTAATTCATGAAAAATTCATTTTTAATTCCTTAAAATTATGACTTTAAAAAGTGTTAGCTACATTTAAAATTATTATTACATTTTCTTTTTAATTCTTAAAATAATAATGCATTCAAATATCTATTTATCATTTTTTATTTTTTTTTTTGCACTATAGCTACTATAAATTTAGTTTTTTTATTGATATTTCTAAAAATTTTATATTATTTTATATAGTGGCAGTAACAAATAAACAAACCAACGAAACTAAGTGATAAAAATAAATAATTATAATTAGTTGACTTAACCCATACTTATGTTATTAGCTCACATTTTTTTTTTTAATTCCTTAAAATAATAATAAGTAAAAAGTGCATATATATATTTACTATTATTATCATTCTTAGTATTGTTATAGATCTTATAAATTAAATATTCAGGCTAGAGACAGTGCGTATCGGGAGTGGAAAAAATTCTCGTTCGTTCTATCACTCTTGCTAATTCTTCTCACTTTTACGCTAGCTATTGCAGGGATACTCCTTCGTTGACAAAGAGGGCTTTCATCACACCCACGACACAAAGTGGCGCTAACCTCCCCTCTGTTTCCCCTCCCTCACTACTACAATCCTTTCTGGGCGCCTCCTGCCAAAAACACTGTCTTAACACTTTTGTAAATCTGTCTTCCTCCTCTCTCATTCGATCTGATGGTTCTTGTTGCTAATTCTCAACTGAAAAGCCAATCTCTTCAGCCTCCTATTTCCTCTAACTTAACCCTACACGATTCTGGCATTCCTCTTCTCCTCCTCTTCTCTCAGGTGTCCTATATGCCTTTATGCCTGTGATTACATTGATTGGGTGCATGGGCCCCTGAAATCATTGAACGTGTAGGAAGGCGGGTAGGCCCGGATGGCATTCCTCCCCTAGTTCTGAGGGAGTTGTGCTTCCATGCTGACTCCGCCCCTCGTTCAAATATATTCTCTATGCTATGCCTTAATATTAATACTTTCCTCAGTGCTGAAGCACGCATCATCTGTCCAAACCTATTCCGAGAAAAGGAAGCGCTCTGATCGTTGGTCTACTATCGCTCCTATGCTCTCACTTTGTTATTCCATCTCCAAGATCTTAAATACCTCTTCCAACTCTTTCATTTGCGTGTGAGGATCATCCGGTATTTTCTTTCATTTCTTTTGATTGCCAGAGTTATGCTTGGCGCTCTTCGAGGTTTATTGCATGATACAATATCCTATGAATCTCATTTATTCTTTCGCGTCCTCTTTATGGAACTACAAGGGAGACTTGCGGTGGAGTGGCGCTTGACAATATCCCAAGAATTTGACCAGGATATGGCACATCAACTACTTCTCCAAGTTATTATTCCTTTGGGTTAAAAAATTGCGTTTGAAATTTTGTTTTACCAGTGAAAATTTCAAATCGTCAAATATTACCATTTTTTGATGGGGCGACTTTATTTTTTGACACTAGTTTTCTTGATCAGGGTTCTGTCTTATCTCCTACTTTATTCCTACTTTTCCTTAATGATCCTTTTCTCACCTGCACATCTTACTCTATTCACTATTATGCCGATGACTCGACCCCCTTCATTCTCTTTAACTCATATCAATTCTCTCCCTCTTTACTTCTAGAATTGCCTCTGTCGTAATCTTTCCGTGATTCTATTCTCGCTGCATTCTGAATAGAAATTTCCTGGTGGGTCCTTTCTTCAACCTTGTAGAAATATTTCAATTCTTAAAAACCCAAACTTCTACAAACCTCCTTCACTAAGGAAAACACTAAATATCTTTCCTAGCTATGTAAACGGTTCTCCTGCGTTACCCACCCTGCTTGACCAACTCTACTAAACATTCCGGCCCTGTTACCATAAAACAAACAAACACATGTCTTGGAAATCCGCACAGTCACAACAGGTTGCTAGGGCAGCCCACACCAGACAACTGGGCAGTCCTCCTGCTTGTAGCACATGCCAGACTGTTTTTTCCTTCTCTCAGCTTGCCCACCCAGCTATACCCAAAGGCCTCATCCGCCCTTTTATGGAGTACTGCTCTCATTATCTTTGGGCTCTGGTTTCACACGGCTTTTGCCAATAGGGTCGAGGTCAAAAGGCAACAAAGCTTATAACAACTTTCTGCCAACTTTCCAGTTTCAAACTTGGACCCTCTATCTTGCCCGGTGCCACTGTTTGGCGCATCTTGTCTCGGGCGCAAGAGGCACCACAGCGGCAGATGCTCAAGGGAACTTACCACTCGTGTACCACTACCTTTATGATGCCCTCATAACACAAGGGGTGCTGTGTCAGTGCATGAGTTTTTTGTTGATATTTTGGTAATTTCAGGCTAGTTCACTGCGAGTGCTTTCCCTTCTTTTTCTGCCCACCTCTGTCTCTGCTGGACATTTTCTCTCCACCTCTTCTGTGTTTCCTGGTTTTAATCTCTCTCTAACTTTTAAAGCCTGCCGGCGTCTTGTGCTCTTCATGCTGTCGTAATTTACATTTAGCTGATGAAGATCTTGAACGTGTTATAACACCCCCTCCTTAAATAGGGCTCTGCCCGTGAGTGGTGGTGACAACTGTAAAAAAAAAAAAAAAAATTATTATTAACACCATTTCATAAAATTTGAGTTCTATTTTTAAATACAAATTATTTTTAACTTATTTAATTTTTTGATATAATTAAACTACCTCCAGAACTTTCTGGAGAAAACTTTTTTCCTTCAATGAAAATTTTAATTTCCAAATAATCACTTTTTCAAAAAAAAAAAAAGAGGCACAAAAATACTAAAAGAAAATGTTACCTATTAACTTTACTCGCATAAATTTCTATTTATAATTTTTCACCATTATTTAGCAATACATTCTTTGGATAAAATAATAGATGGACTTATTTGGAATTAACTAATTAACAATTCTATTTTGTCTTCTAGTTAGAGTTTATTATGTTATTAACGCTTTTTAACACAAAAACTTATATATATGAACAAAAATAAGGTGTCGTTCATAAGTTTTTCTTCTATGGTTTTTAAGTGTTTTTAAGATTTGCTAAGATTTTAGATTTTTATAACTACTCAATCTGTAGAAAGAGAAAAATAGAGTTTTAGTTTAGTTGTTACAACATATAAACTGCAACTTTTGTTTCTCCACTTCATTCCTGCCTCAGAGATTCTAACTTGAAGACCCACTACTTCCTCCTCCTCCATTTGGTAAGAGTTCTTAAATTTTTTTTTTGGCACTATACTATACAATAAGTGTTTTTTTTTTAATTTCTAAAATCTTCATATTATTTTTAAGTAGCAGTATTATTAAAATTATGACTTTAAAAAGTGTTGCATTTAAAATTGTTTTTACCATAATCTATTATTACAATTTTTTTTTTATATTCTAAGGACGAAAGATTCAAACTATCTATTTACCATTACTATCATTTTTAGTATATTAGTGAATCTTTGATTTAGTGATATTTAGATAAACTAGTAGTTGGTAAAAAAAATTGTACAAGTTGATATGTTTAGGCTTCTATCCTAAAAAAAAAATAAAAAAAAAAAAAAAAAAAAAAAAAAAAAATATATCATATATATCCCTGGCCTAGCTAAGCTTAGATATAAGACTTGTTCAAATTTTTCAACTTGGTTTTTTAAAGACATTAGCTTATT
Organism: Trachelipus rathkii; assembly: GCA_015478945.1. Lineage (NCBI taxonomy): Eukaryota > Metazoa > Arthropoda > Malacostraca > Isopoda > Trachelipodidae > Trachelipus > Trachelipus rathkii. The sequence goes on along the minus strand of JABUQX010106222.1, from coordinate 26,681 downwards.
TTCTTTTTAAGCTTTCACCGCTTTTACAACTAATTGGTAAATTAAAGGTACAAGGTATTAATATTATATGATTGTGAAAGGTTTGGAGTTAATAAATGCCTCTTTGTCGATAACCTCCGTGCGACTGTTGAGACGTAATATTGATAGCTGCCCTGACTTGTTTGTGAAATGCAAGAGAAAATTCGGCTTGCTAAAGCGAAGGAGATTGCGCCAAGACGTGAAGCTGACAAATATGATATTGATTGAAAAAAGAAACGCCCCACTCACTGGTTGAGAAAGGAGGGAAGTAGGTGTCCAAGAAAAATAGTAGGATGTCGAGAACAGAGTACGGGGAGCGGGATATAGTAGACAGGAAATAGGGATTCAAGGGCAGGAAGATGATAGGGTAACGGAAAAAGAAGTTGAAAAAATGTTTGAAGACAGATAGAAAGATTGATGGGAACTAGGAAATATCATTTAATAGTATGAGGAAGTCTCGAAAGTCAGTCCAAGCCTGTTGGACCTGTCAGTAACAGAGTTCGACTGCGCATGCAGATGGGGAGGGATCAGGAGAGTGCCAATGGTAATGTTGAGTTTTCTAAAGGGAAGAACTGATTACCAATGCTAATTTGGAAGACTCTATTACTTACGATACCTTAATAGGACTTTTTCAAAAATAGAATTAAAATAAAACAATTAGAGTATGTTAGTCAGGTGCCGAGTTGAGTGATATCGTGGACTAGGCATAGCTAGGAGAGCATATTCTACCAAATCGTTGATTCAAAAATTTGAGTTGTGCATGTGGGTACAATGAATATAGGGACATAGAAGGTCAGAGAATTAATAGCAGATTATTAGAGATGATTCAGAAGATGGAAAGCTACTTTCTGTCCCGAGAGCGTGGATAGCAATCGGTATAATTTGAATAAATTGCAGTGTCAGAGAATGGTTTGAATACTAAATTTCGGAGGGCTTTAGGTGTAAAATGAAGAAAGGGTTAGGAATTATGTTTTTCAGAAAAAGAAAATATTAGGTTTTGGATTTGTGGAGAGAATTTCTGGATAAAGATCTTTTTGCAGTCATATAGAGTTCACTTGAAGTCGTAAAGGTGTTGGGACTTTTCAGCACCAGTTGAACTTGTTTAAAGCAAAAAATACCGTAACAGCTTCCGTCGGTTGAAGGTGATGGCTTAAATATGGAACAAATAATAGCCATTCCCAAATTGTAAGAGCCGGTTATATAAATAAAGTAGTGTTGTCTACAGGTCAAATAAACAGATCCCGTTAGCACCATTAATAAAATAACGCATTTCGAATATCCAATATGGTGGCTCTCTTACTACAATGCTCATAGCCCCCTTAGAAATTAAAAAAGAATGAGAACTGATAGTACTCATACATAAAATGAGTAATTCTTGACATTATTTTGCAGTGAACTGAGCATGCGGTTAATGAAGAATTATATGGAGACTCTTTCAGGAATATGAAAATAGACGATATTCACTTTATTTATACCAGCAATGGTAACTGTAATAGGTGGGGGTGTGGCACTTTATATTAAAAGCAATATTTCAATCTTGTATTAATGACGACTCTAAACCCCTAATCCCCCATGATATGAATCAAGGTATGGGTTAGATATTCCTTATGCTTTAATAACAATCATCCCATTAGAATAGGTGGCATTTTATAGACCTCCTGGCCAGAGGCACAAGAATTAGATGCGAAAATTGATGAAAGAAAATTGAGGACGACAGCCATGCCACCAGTAAAGAAAAAGGATATAGTCATAATGGGTGAATTTTTATTTCCTGGGCAATTCAATGGATTCCTGTCTATACGGACCAGTAGTAGTTCAGTATTTAAAAGTGATACTAGATAATTTTGAGCCAGACGGTCCATGAACCTACAAGACACGATGCACAATTAGACTTAATATTAACTATGATTGAAAAGTATTGGGTGGATAAGATGAGAGTTGAGGAAGAATTTAGACTTAGTGACCATAATATAATTAGATTTAATATGCACAATGTGATATCTGGGCCCAATGTGCAAGTTAATAAGGAAAAAATCTAAGATTTCCGAAATGGCGATTTTACCCAATTTCGAGACATGCTTAGTCTGTGACTACTTAGTCTTAAAGAGTTTAAAGACCAAAAACTGTTTTTATCATGGTCGGGAACATTTTAAGGCAAGTTTAATGGAATATTCAGTCCAGTATGTTTTTAAAAATAAACCCATGAGCGCGTGGCGAAGAGAAAACCCCTGTGTTCCGGCTGAATTCCACGACGCAGGATAAGAGAAAAATCAAATGTAAAGCTTAGAATGTTTTAAAATAATTCAAAGCAAGTAATAGGGAAGATGATTTAGGAAATTATAAGGAAAATTAGAAACGAACTTAACCAGTCAATAAGAAGGCAAAAAGAGAGCAGAAATTAATTTAGCAAGGAATAGTAAATAAGACCTGAAGAAGTTTTTTAAGCTTCTTCTAAATTTAAAAAAGTAAGAATAGGACAATAGTCCAATTAAAATTCAGATAAGGATATACCGTTCAATAAGGAGTTGGTCAAACATTTTCAATGCTATTTTGCTTCAGTGTTTACTTAGGAAGGAAAATTAGATAATAGTTTGGAGACTAATAGTTCTTGCTCACATGTAACATAATAAATAACCTTACAGAATTTGAATTTGATGGATTAAAAGATATTTAAAACGTTTACTAGACCATATTGAATCGCCAAGTTACGGGCGAAAGCTCTGCCAGGCCACTCTGATGGATTATACTACATTGGCCTAGACACTTTTGAAAGAGCGTATACCAGCATATTGCAAAGGCACTGTATTTGTTTTTTAAGCGATCTATAACATTTGGTGAGGTTACCAGATGACTGGAAAAAAATGCCATATGTTGTGCCTATTTATTAAGAAAGGTAGTAAGGAAGATTGGGTAAATTATAGGCCAGTTAAGCTTAACATCTCTCGTTGTAAAGGTTCTGGAAAAGTTACATGAAGAGCGTCATAAGGAGAAATATTAGAAGATAAACAAAGGTATTGTATTGAACTCCCCAGCACACGTTTTCACGAAAGGGTAAGTTCATCCTGTCATACAAACCTTTAGAAATTTATTGAATACATTACTGCTACATTGAACGAGGAGACCAGTGTGAATTATATATTTAAGACTTTAGCCAAAGCTTTTGATAAAGGTTCCCCCACATAAGGCTGATGAAGAAGATTATGGCAATTGTCCCCGGCTATAGCGTGCAGTGGTTACATAAGTTGGATTAAAGAGTGTTTGGAATAGAAAACAGTGTGTACAACCAAATGGCAATAAGTCATAATGGAAATAGTGAAGAGTGGTGTCCCGACCATAGCGGTTCAGGCGGGCCCAACTGTTGTTCTCATAATCATAAATAGATTTAGCACCAGGGACTTAAATGCAATGTTCTAAGTTTGCTGATGATACCAAAGTGGCCCACCTCAGGTTAGGAAAGTGACGGGGAATGTTAAAGATTCAATAAAATGATCGATAAAACTTCTGGTGGAGCAGATAAAGTGGCCAAGATGAATTTTAATAGTAAAAAGTGTTAAGTTCTTCACTTAGGTTACTTTACTTTCATTTTAACTTAATGATAATGAATTGGGGTTGGCCGATGAGTCTGGGAACCAGGAAAAACGACTTAGGTGTGATTATAAAGCAAGTAATTGAAAGAGCTAAAATCAGTCGCCTTTGGAAGCTAGAAATAAAATGTCTAATAAACGATGCTGGCATAAAAATCGCAAACGTTAGTCCTTTACAAGGAGCACCAGAAGTAATAAGTTAAAACTAATAACTAGGCCTCACTGTTAGGCCCACACCAATCAGAGTATTCGTGCACAACCAGTTGGGCCCCCCTTACTTAAAAGAAAAGATGAGATATGCTACGAGGAGTGCAAACGATATTATAGAGCAACAAAGATGCATTTCTGGGTTTGCAGGGGTAGCAGCTACGAGGACCGAGCTACGAGGATGTTAGAATGTCTTCCTGTAGAAAGGCGATTTCTCAGAGGGGACATGATACCAAGTCTAACGAAAATTTTTAGCATCTATTTGATAATACCGGAAGACCAATAATTCTTTATAGTAGAGCACGAACGGGAGACCAGGGGGAATGTGCAAAGCAAGAAAATTAAGAAGAAAGAGCCATCTGAGGTGAAGTAGAGAAGGCACTACAGTCTGAGGGCAAAATAAGCGGCCTCTTGTTAAATTTGATGATGATTCCGACAGGCAGGTGTGCGTGGTCTGAGCTGTGTGACGTGCAATTGCAACATCCTGGAAGAAAGGGCGCGTTGCATGAGGATATGGATGGGTTGGGTATCACATAAGTATATTAGACGGAAGTCCAAATGTGTTTGTTATTATATAGTTGAGTATATGTTAATAGCTACTGCAGTGGAGCGATGGTAACTTAGTTATTAAAGGCATGTAAGTGTGGATGGTTTGCCGTGTTTGTTGTAACGATGTAATTGAACTAGCCAAATGGTGCTATCTCGGTTACTAATATATTTAAAGGCCGACTAGTTGCTTGATTGCTAGGAGAGCATGTTATGGAGTGCAGGTTGACTGGGACAGTCCGGCATAGGCCCATGGGCTTGTCTGATCGTGCGCTCTATATTTCTTATGGTTCTTATATTCTTTATGAAATTAAATATTATTATTAATACTTTTAAAACGTTTAATACATTTCAAGACATAAAATCTATTTTATTTCAGGGTGTAAATTATTAATCAACATTAATATTACCTAGTTATTAACATTTAAAATTATATATTATTATTTTTTGCTAGATAGCGAGTGTTCTTTTAATGAGCTAGAGTGCCAACTTCCGAGATTAATTTTTCATTTTTTCTATTATTATTACTTACCCAATGAGTATTTAACAGAGCAGACCAAAACTTCTCCTTTATTCTCAAGGTGTAACCACTATATAGTCCTATCTACGTTAATTTTTATTATATATTTTTGTTTGAAGAGCAGATGGCATTGTATGTGGTGCCATATCAAAGAGAAGAATTTCAGTATGTTAAATTAAATAAAATACATAACCTTTTTCCCCCTCTGAATTAATCGATTTTATTTAAGAAAGTTTTTCTGTCGAACTTCGTTTTTTGTAAGATATATTTTTGTTTGTTTTTTTTTTGTCTGTGGTTGACGTGTATTGAAGACTCTGTCTCTTTTGATCCATCAACCCCTCTTTTCTCAGAATAAAATATCTCCACAACTAATTTGTAATTTTAATAAATCACTGAAGTCACTTTTCTTATTTTTTGGTGCATAACTTAAGCTATGCATCCTCTATCATATTAAAGTATGAGCATGACTTATAGCTTTTTGTCGATGGTTGTAGAGAGTGCAGAAGTTGCAATAACAATCAAAAGCTCATCCTGATATTAAAATAATGGAAACCCCTAAATTCCTTTAGGGTAGGCTAAAAAATTTACTATATACTGCAATAACTGAGAAATTTTATATTAGTAAGCTATTATATTTATATGATCTATTTATATTTTTTTTTTCTATACCATTATTATATTTTTATCTATTATTATTTATACTCTTTTATGCATTTTATTGATAAGAATATAATTATCTTTATATTCATAGAGCTCTGGAAGCTCTGGGATGGGGCGTAAACCTTACATTCCAATCCTCATAGTTCAGGAATGGGGCTCAAAACCCACAATCCACTCAACTTTCTGGAATGGGGTGTAAACCTTATGTTCCAATCATCAGAGTTCAGGAGCGGTGCTCAAAACACATGCTCCACTCAACTTTTTGGAACTGAGATCAAACCTTACGTTCCGATCATTAGCATTCAGGAGCCCAATGTTCCATCAATGTTTAGAATCAACATTCAAGAACAGCTTCCAAACCCAACATTCCAATCAACATCCAAGCCAAGTATTCAAATTTGGATTTAAATCAGTACCCAGACCAGGTTCAAAACAGAATTCTTAATCTGGAGCATCATCTCATTGGATTCTTGTTTATGTCCGACGACTTCCGACTACAGAAATCTGATAAGTATTAATCTTGTTCATGCATTGTATAGCTATACCATAATTCATACACCGTCCTGCTCCATCTTTATAGGCGCAACTTGGAATGATATTTGTTGGAACTCAGTAAATTACTTTGATTCTTCGTGCAATTTCTGTTGATAAGCTATTGCTTATTTCTGTACATATTAGATTAAACAAAAAGTAATTGTGTATTCATCTGTCGATTGAACCACCAGTGTGTGTTGAAACTATTATACTTCATATTGATGCTTAGGGAGATATTTGTAGGTTCTTTTTCCTATATGCTTGAATGCCATTAATAGACACATTAGCCTAATTATAGCACCTCTACTTCTTTTCTCATTCCCTCACTTTTAGCCTCTGAATGATGAATCTCTGTCTTAGTAATTTTAGGTAGCTATAGATAGGAGAGACACTTTTTGGGAATTTTGTTTCTTCTGGGTAATTTGTTAGTTTTTCTATTGGATGCCTTTGCTGATCCCTTAACTTGCGGGAATACCTCTCTCCCCTACATATATATACCCCTTAAATTTATTGGTGCCCGAATAAGATTGATAAATTGTTAGGTATTACATCACAGAACATTTAGAATCTAACAGAAAAAAACTGAACATAGCTATCCTTTCAGTCTTTTCATTTTGTCTTCGCTTAATCTAACAGGTCAGATTCAAGCTTAAAAATATCTCCTCAGGTATCTTTATGAATGCAGGGGTGGAAGCATAACTGTTGTTTCTCTCGAGTTAACAGATACGCATTCCAATTATTTTATTGTCAAGGTATAGCAGACAATACTAGTATAATAGACACTTTCCTCTCCTTCATTCTAAATCATCAATCACTCTCTCTCTCTATCCATTCTAATTACTTTTAAGTTAATTTATAAGTATTACTATTTTACTAATTTAGCTATTATTATTTTATTTTATTTTTTTTTATAAATTTGATATTGGATAGGCCTATCTAGTAAATTGATGAAGTTTTTTTTATATAATTTTTTGGGGGGAATTAAATAGAAATGGCATCAGGCAGGGAGAGATTTCAGAGCCCAAGGGGAATTGCTGAAGGTTTGGTTATGCAGCAGATGGACAGCATCACTGCGATATCGCCACCTACCCCAGCTGAAATGGAAACTTTCCTCAAGGAGGAAGGAGAATATAAAGTTCTCAATCCCAACCAATGCCCGGTCATTGTAGTCCCAGATAAAGTAGATACCCCATTGCAGGAGTTAATATTCACTCTTCAACAAGAATTTGAGTTTTTGCATAAGCAACAAGCTCAACAATCACCGTCAATGCAACCGCAACCCCAGCCTATCAGCAGTATGATCGGTACCAAAGGCACAGTTGATTTCTGAAATACTGTTCCCACTATCGTAACTCCCACAATAACAGCAGTAATTATGGACATGGTGCCTACTGGTGGCCCTGATATAATAAGCACAAGCTTTCCATTGTTGGACCTTGATACTTCCGTAAATTACCACAATTCTGAACAAAATGTTTTCTCTTTCACCCCCAAAGACATTTATTACACGACGAATACACAACCTCCAAAAACGCTGACTACTAACTTGACATACAATGTACCTCCTCAGATGATTTCCGATTCCCTCGTTTATAATATTCAGGCACTTTTGGTTTCCAATATGCAAGGTCGGCTGATGGCAACTCCGGTTGTCGGATCAATGCATACAGTATTGCTCAGTGAACTATCCCAATGCGCCACATCAATGGTTACATCTTTTAGGAAAACAACTTGAAGGGTCTTTCTATACAACTTTACAACTAACTTGTCAAAGATGACAGAAATTATAGTTCTGTCAAAGACACTCTGCTATCTTGGTACCATCAGGAAGAAAAACATAAGGACTAGTACAAGCTTCAGGAGTACCACTCAGTATATAGAACTTCAGGCGAAAGTATTCAGATGTTAGCTCTTCGACTCGAATATCTCACTATGAAGGCATATCATGGACTCTATATGAGGGAACACGATTCCTTACAGAGTGCTTTCCTCCTTAGTCTTCCTCAATATGTAGGAAAAAGAGTAAAAGAATATATCTTGCAGCATTAAACATACACAAACTCGAATCCCATGGTCAAATATTGTCAGCTTGGCAGATATTTATGATTGTGATCTTCAGAAACACTGAAATCCACAGTCAGTAATCTCGGGATCTGCTAATTCCAATCCTAGTAGATCAGATCAACTCTACTTAAATACAACCATAAAAATAGATAGTGTCACACCTAGTTGGTCTGATGCTCTAAAGAATGCTCCTTAGATGCAGAGTGTTCCACCCAATAACAATAGTAGTCAGAATAAAGTAGCTACACAGAATACGAAAGTCACAAACACATTCAATAACAGTTAGTGTTTCAGTGATTCACACAACACAAACCGATGAAACATGAACAACACTAACATGCAGACATCTGCACATCGCAGAGAGGAAACAATCAATCCCCAGTTAACAGACACACTCTCCGCTGCGAGAATGTTGGGCATGTGATGGATGTTATAAATATTTGGGCATCTGTAGTTATTGTCGCAAAAGGGGGCATGTTGGAGCTGAATGTTGATCTTTACGATGCTCTCCAACACTATTAAATACACGTATTATGTGTCCGATCTGCAAGGGCCCACATGCGGGTATAAACCATAGTATATAAACTGTAGCCATAGAACGCCACCGCATAATACACACAGAACCAAAATCAGAGGTCGATTACACAGTCCCGGTCCCCACAGTAGGGATGCCGCAAGAGGACCGATATATATCGATATTGATATTTTTTTCGATAGTATCGAAAAAATATCGATGATATTTTTTCAGCCGATATATCGATATATCGATATATTTTCAGTATCGAATTAACGATATTTTTTTTTTTAATGGAAATTTTAAGCAGTTTTTTTTTCTCATAAAATAACATTAAGCAAAATTGTGTGTATTTATTTCAGGCCGCGTTTGGATGGGTACAGTTTGTCTGATCAGGAGTAATAGAAGAGGTCAAATATTAATTTATGCAAGAGAAGAAGTAGAGCCGTATAGCGAAAAAACAATTTCATAAAAAGTATACCTATTGCATAGCATATTTTATAAAAGACAACTTTCAAAGGACAGAATATAAAATAAAGGACAAATAAAGTACATAATTAAGAAAAACTATTAAATTTTAATTTAATCTTAATTTTAATTTTAAGTTTATATGCGAAGATTTTCTACTTTAGTCGAAGCTTTATTCCCTCTGTAAACCCCCTCCACTGCTAATTTAAGGCCATGATTAGTGTTTACTTTAAAAAAGCAATATATATTATTTATATATATATAAATATATTATATATATATATATATCAATATATCATTATATAGATATAGTATATATATATATATATATATATATATATATATTAATTATATATATTATATATATATATATATAAATATATATATATATGATATATATATATATATTATATATATACTATATATATATATATATATAATATATATATATAATATATATATATATAAATTATATATATTATATATATTATATATAGTATATAATATATATATTACAGTGGCGTTTCCTGTATTTGAGGCGATAGGAGTGTGCTAATATCACATATATCATATATATAATATACTATCTATATATATATAAATATATATCTATAATATATTATATAATATATATATATATATATATATATTTATATATATACCCTATATATATATATATATATATTATATATATATATATATATATATATATAATATATATATAATAATTGCTTTCCTACCAGTTACAGACGATATATATATATACTATATATATATAATATACTATATATATATATATATATATATTATATATATATATATAATATATAATAATAGTGAATATATATACTTACTATATATATTATAAATATATATAATATATATATCATATATATATATAAACACATTAAATACATAAATTAAAAAAGTCTCTGTTCAAAAATCCATGTGCGAAATTTTAAGCGCACAATTTTAAAGTATTTGAAGAATAGAAAACGATGAGCGAGAGACGAGAGCGTGAAATAACACGCGACGAACGAGATATAAGACTGTTCGAATTTTTTAGCGCCACATTGAAAGCTTCCTTTTTCGTACGGTAACTACTGTATAAAATAAGCTATTTGGAAGTTTAAGAGCATTTTAATTTTATTTATCTTTATGATAATTGTGTACAAAACTATCTTCAATTGAACAGATATTCCCTTATATCTAAAGTGCTAATAAAAAACTTAATTAGCTTTTATAGACGTTGTGCGGCGCACACTAGCACCTCTTATGGAGGAAACCCCCTTTGATATATATATATATATATAATATAATATAATATATACTATATATATATATATATATAATATATAGTATATATAGTAATATACTATATTTATATATATATAGTATATATATATCATATATATATATATACACGAGGATGCACTCCGTTATACTCTGTGGCTTAGCACGACGTTAATATTTATAGAAACATTCATCTTTTACAAATTTCTTAATGTTACGATAAAAATTCTATTTTTTTGTGAAAATTGGAGTCAAATGAATGAAAATATTACATAATAAATATAAAAGATTATGTCAAAATTGAAACAAAAAGTATAAGAATCATCAAATTAAAAAAGGGGACTCTTCGTGCTTGAATGAATAGCGGAGATTGTGTGTGTGAATTTTAGAGTATAAAATTTTATATTGTTGCCTTTGGCATCCTCTTAGTTACATTCCCTTTTATGTAAATTCGCGAGACTACATTAAATTTATTCTTAAATATATAATATATTATTAGAAATATTTGTATTTCCTGTATTAAAACCTTACTATGTGCTATTAACTATTTTAGATAGTGAAACTTGAGCGGTTTTTCAAAATGCTCAAGATTTGTAGAGGTATCTTGTATCTCAATACTGTTTTGGTGTTTTGGAGACTTAATTGAAAAATATATTTTGTCAGGCAACACAAAGTTTTTGAAACTTAAAAACGAGGCACTTGAAAATTGAGAGTCAACTGAATAACTCGTGAGTAAATTGAGGTAAGAACAATTTTTGGATCACGCCATTTTGGAATAAGCAAACACTTTATATTATTGAACATTCAAAGGTTTTAGTTTATACTAATTCTTTCTTGCCTTATTAAAGATGAGGAATTCGTTCGGAGAAAACTTATTTAAGGGTCCTCTTTTCAAGCCTGTCCACAACCCCTTTATATTCTGAACTTAGCCAGACTAGCATTAAGGTCCTATTCTATCTTTTCCTGTCATTATATTCTAACACTCTCTAGCCTCTAAAATCCTCCTATACCTTACTTTAAGTTTGTAACAGAGTACCCACGGGATGGCATCGAATCCATATGTAGGCAAAATACGGTACTATCATACTACTTCTAATTTACTAAAAATTAAGCCTACTCCACACAAAAAGGCTTCCCTCAATTTTAAAAGTCTAAAGCAATCATTTTCTTAGATTCCAATTTGAGATTAAGATTAGATTGTGAGGTTATATGTTTTTGTTGTAAAATTAAACTTAGTTAGGCTAGTTTCCCTTTCTCCATCTGGGTAGAGCACAGTTCACTCAACTGATGGTGAGATGAGCAGTATCATCACGAGGGAATTTCTTCGAATGGTTAATTCTCAACATCCTTATCAAGAATTTAAAATGAGGACGTCTATCTTAATAAATTTATTAGCTCATGCTATTATTATAAATCATCTTATTATATTAGCTTATTGATTCCTTGATACTGGATGCGTTGCCTTAACTTGAGTGGAAATTAAACGTAGTTGTTTTTTTTGAGAAATATTAAATTCACTTAGTCATTGTTTTTATATTATCACTATGGCTGATATGGAAGAATGCCAGTTACTTAATGATCCTCACATTGTAGAACGAGACGATTTAAAAAGAAGGATGGAGGCAATTGTAGCTAGATTAAGAACTAGCGGTAGTCCCTCTTTTATTAAAGATAAAATATCTGAATTAAAAGGTTATTTAAAGTCTTTGGAGAAGACAGATAAAAGTATTTTGTCAAATATACTTAAATTTAAAAGTCTTAATGAATTTTATGTAAGTGAGCGTAACAGTATGTTTGATTATAAATTAGATTTAGAAGAACACAGATTGCCACTTTATCTGACAACTTAACAAAGCCTAATACTCCTTCTATTGCTAGTGAAGACTCTGAAACACCCTTTTCTAACTCTACTGTAGGCCCTAATTCTAATGTATCTGATAGAACTGTCTCTAGTTTGAACCTTTTTAGGAGTGCAAAAGAGCCTCCAATTCAGATAGGGAAGTTTGAGGGTGATGAAGCTGATAAGTTAGCATTCTCCCGTTTTTTGTCTAAGTTTAAAGCTGTAATAGACGGAAATCCCGTCTACACAAATGAGGAGAAACTTATACATTTGATAAGCAATCTGGGAGATGTGGCCTATGAAATGATTAAACATTTGAGTCCTGAAGGCTCTAATTACACGATTGCTCTAGATATTTTAAAGAAGGAGTTTCTTGATAAAGACTTCATAGTAGAAAAAATAATTGTTAGGCTATTAGATATTTCTCCTCCTTCTGAAGATAATTTAGCTGAGGTGAAATCTTTTCTTAATGAGGTTAAGGCCTTAGCTTATGACCTAAAGTCCTACGGGTTAGATTTCCTTGCTCCTGATACTGCAGGTTTTAAAATGATTAGTTCACTCGTAGTTAATAAATTACCTCCTAGGTTTATAAATTTGTTAATCGATAAAACTTTAACTAATTACCCAAGTATAAATGACGTGTTTGAGAATTCGTCTACCTTAATGAAACGCTTGGAGCTGATGCAGAGGTCACAAGCCAAGCATGAAAGTAATAACTTTAGGAATAGTAAATTTGGCAGACACAAGAGTAATTATTATAATAACCCTAATAATAATAGTTTTAAATATAATAAATTTAACAATAATAAGCATGCTAATGGTGGTCAAAACAAGGGCCATAGTAATAATGAAAAGAACTCCACCCCCAATGGTTCTAAAGGTACCCTTGAAAACTTTAAGACTACCCAAAAGTCTGCCAAATCTAATGTTCCTTTTAGAAGCAAAGCAGCTAATTCAGCTTTCCCGTGTAAATTTTGCAGCATGGCAGGTCATAGCATGAATAAATGTCCATCTTACAAAGACATTGAATCTAGGCTAGAACGCTGTGACCAGCTGCATATTTGTAAGTTTTGCTCGAGTGCCAAGCATGCTACAGAAGAATGTCCGGGTAATCAAGGGGGCTTTTTAGATTACGCTTGCATGTATTGTAAACTTTTTACTCATATTTCTGCTTTATGTAAACAGGGGCATTCTAATAATTCTAGCAGTCAAACTATGTCCTATCTTTGCATTAATTTTAATAAGGGTGAACAAAACTATCTCCTCCCATTTATAGAAATCACTTTGCACCAAGGGGGTAAACAATGCCGTTTGTTAGCTCTTTTAGACTCTGGATCGGAACGAAGTTATGTTAGTTCTAAAGTTGCTGGGCAGCTATTAGACTTGAAAACTTTGTATAGCATTAGCTATGACATACATAGTTTTATTTCATCGAAAGAAAAAACTTTCTTTCTTAGCTCCTTTGTTATTGATTTGCCTGGCAGAAACCAGTTTCCTTTTGCTTTGCTCATAGATGAGTCCTTTGATATTAAGTTTGAAATACCTGGTTTAAAAATGGCTTTAGAGAATATAAATAAACTTGGGCACAGTGTAAGTTCTTTGAGTGATAAGCATGGTCGTGAGGATTTTGTAGAATTGCATGCTTTAATTGGTATAGATTTGTTACAATATTTGCCACCCTTTTCATTTGAGAGATGTATGAATGGAGCTTGCTTTAAGATGGGTCAGCATATTGTACCATTTGGTGATATTAAAAATTTTCTATACCCTGACCAAATTGATAAACTGAATGTGCCTTCTAATAAAATTGGAGGCCCTTCGTCTCACGAAAATCTTGCCCATTCCTCTCTTGTTAATCAGGTTTTAAGTCCTTCCACCTCATACTTTAATCCATTGACAAGTATTTTTGAAGACAGTGTAGTAGAGCATGGTCTAGATAATATTTTTACTCTTGAAAGCCTCGGTATTTTAGATGTTAATGAAGATATGGCTAAAGCCGATATTTTGCAAGTTTCAGAATTTAATAAAAACATAGTTTTTAAAGATAGTCACTACTTTGTGAAACTCCCCTGGAAGGAAACCATTGACCTGGTTCCTTCTAATCATATTGTTGCCCGTAAAGTCCTTGATAGAGTTGTCTCTAATTTACATTATAAAGATTTATTTGATGATTATGGCAAAGTTTTTAGCCAACAGTTGACTGATGGTATTATTGAGAAGGTGGATATAAACCCTTCAGAATATGCAAAATTTATTTTCATTCCCCATCGGCCTGTCCTAAAGACTGAGGCTCAGGTTACGACCAAAATACGCCCAGTTTTCAATTGCTCTTTAAAAACCAACCTTAAATTGCCTTCTTTGAATGAAGCTGCCTACCCAGGCGTTGACCTAATGTCCTCACTCCTAAAATTAATACTGAAATTTAGATGTGATAAATATGTCATCCTTGCTGATATTAAACAGGCCTTTCTTGCTATTAAATTGCTTACTGAAGAGGATAGGAATAGATTTTGTTTTTTCTGGGTAGAAAATGGCAAAATTGTCACCTACCGCTACACCACCTTGGTGTTTGGTTTTGTTAGCAGCCCTTTTATTCTCCATTTTGTCATGAAACACCATGCCTCTAAATTTCCAGATGATTTATGCTCTAGACTGCTAGCAAGCAACTTTTATGTAGATAATTTCCTTTATACTAGCAATAATCATTTAGAATTAGAGTACATTTATAAAGAAGCATGTGTGAGAATGGATGAAGCTTCCTTTAAACTTAGAAGTTGGAATTCTAACTTGCCAAAGTTAAATTCTATGTTTGAAGCGGATGGCAGATTTGCTGCGCATGGCTGCCCGGAAGAGAAAGTCTTAGGTTATAGATATCATTTGGAAAATGATAGCCTAAGTGTGGCGAAAGTTGACCTCAACATAGAGGCTAATACTAAAAGGCAAATTTTGTCAGCAATTTCCTCTGTTTTTGATCCTTTGGGGCTAATCTTGCCTTTAACGGTTAGTGGTAAAATATTGATGAGGGACATTTGGGGTTTGAGTCCTAAAGTAGATTGGGATACTGTCCTAGATCCTAAAATTATAACTGAGTGGAAAAGGGTTGCTTTTTCTCTTAATAAGGCTTCTGAATTATCTTTTAGGAGAATGGCCCTTGATAAGGACAAGGTTTATGGTTTGCATGTATTTTGTGACAGCTCAAAAACATCTTATGGATTTATAGTATATGCATGCTGTGATAACATTTCTGAATTAGTCTTTTCTAAGGCTAAAATGGCCCCTTTGAAGGAGTTGAGCATCCCTTGCCTTGAACTTATGGCTGTTGTGCTTGCATTTAAGTGTTTGCCCAGCATTTTGTCTTCCTTTGAAGATATTAATTTTAAATTTTTAAATTTAGTTGTAGATGCCCAGGTAGTGCTTTCCTGGCTGTTAACAAATAACCCTAAGTGTAAATCAAAACTGGTTAAAAATAGGCTTAAAGACATTGAACTTGCCAAAAATGAAATACTTTCTGAATTTAATTTGCCTATATATTTCAGGTATACTGATACCAACAGCAATCCTGCTGATTTATTGACCAAAGGTGTATCATTTAAAAAATTTGTTGAAATTAAAAAATTCTGGGTGAATGGACCTCCATTCTTGTCTAATGATTTTAAAAATTGGCCTACACATGAGCTGTTGAGCATTCCCCCTGAGTGTAAACTTAAGTCCTTTGTACATTGTACTGTCACTAATGCTGTTGATGATGTCTTAGACATTGAAAGGTTTTCACAGTTTGATAAGTTGATTAAGATAACTACTTATCTGTTTAAATTTAGGTATATTAAAGTGGTGGAGGCTGATCCCGCCAAATGTGCTGTACTTTATTGGATTAGGCGTATGCAACTTTGCATGTTTTGGAAAAGAAATTAGTTTTCTCAAAGCTAATGATGATTCTCAGCCTATTCCCTCTCTTGTTAAAAACCTAGATCTATTTTTGGACGATGATGAAATTCTCCGCTCTCATGGGAGGATTTCTAAGTCTCTTCATTTTAGTTTTGATATTTGTAATCCCATTTTACTGGGCAAAGTACACCACTTCACCAGATTGATTATTTTGAATGCTCATTCTCAAGTTCAGCATCTTGGGGTACAAACTACTTTAAACTATGTTAGAAATAAAGGGTTCTGGATCCCTCAAGCTAGACAAGCTGTTAAAAATACCCTGTCTTCCTGTTTCTTATGTAAGAAATATAATGCTCTCTGCTACAATTATCCCAAACTTACCAACTTGCCAAAAAACCAACTAACTTTGATCAAACCTTTCCATCATGTGGGAGTTGATTTCACAGGTCATGTTTCTGTTAAGAGCACAGAAAGTAAGGAGGATTACAAAATGTATATTTTACTTTTTACTTGTTTGAGCATTAGGGCCTTACACCTGGAGCTTGTTCCTGACATGTCTACAGAGAACTTTCTACTTGCCTTTCAAAGGTTCTGCAATAGGTACACTATTCCTTCTCACCTGTACTCTGATAACGCTCGAGCTTTTGGAAAATCAGGAGATATCCTGAGTAATGTATTTTATTCCCAAGAATTTTGTGATCACCTAACTAGGTGTCACATTAAGCATATTAAAATTCCTCTTTATGCTGCGTTTATTGGAGCAGCTTGGGAAAGGCTTATTAGGACTGTTAAAAAATGTTTATATAAAACTGTGTGCAAACTAAAAAGCTTTCTTATTTTGAACTACTGACCACTTTATCCTCGGTTCAAGACGCTATAAATTCCAGACCTCTCACGTATAGGTCTTCTGAAAATGATTTAAATATCATTACTCCTAATTCCTTTCTGAAAATGCACTCTAATTCGGCTCTTGTCTTTAGAGACTTGGAAGATCCATGGAGAGAGATGGACAGGGATGTTGTACTTAAAAGTCTGGATCAGCAACTTATAACCTTTGAAGAATTCAAAAGGCTATGGTATGAAGAGTATTTGTTGAGTCTCAGAGAGCATAGTAGAAACTTGTATCAGAGTCCTTGGACTAATCGTATAAAGTGTGGTGATGTTGTACTTATAAAACTGCCCAACAAACCTAGACCCTTCTGGATGTTGGGAAGGGTCATAGAAGTGGTTATAGGCCATGATAAAATTATTAGGTCAGTAAAAATTAAACAAAGCAATGGTAAAACTGTTCATCATCCTATTTGCAACCTGTATCCAATGGAATTGTCTATAACACACTCTGGGGCAAATCAGAGTGAAAGAAGGGATGATATTGACAATTCTGCTGAAGAAGTTCTTAATACTGATCCTACTCCTCCAGTTGCTAGGAGTAGGCAGTCAGGTGTTAAGAAAAGACCTGCAAGGAAGGCTGCTGTGAAGTTCAGGAAATTCCTGAAAGAAAAGCTGGATGATTTGTAAAATAATAGTTTCCTTTTAGAATTAAGTTAGATTTAGGGTTTAGTTTGTATTAGCTTGTTATATGAAGCTTAAACTTTGTAAATATGTTTGATATGCTATGCATGGTATGATATGAGCAATTGCATGTTGTTCTGAACTGAATGTTATGGTTTAAAAGTTGTGTTTGTACATTTGAAAATCATTTCCCCTTAATTTGCCTCCAGCAAATTGTTTTTTGCTGGGAGGATATTAGAAATATTTTATTCCTGTATTAAACCTTACTATGTTGCTATTAACAATTTTAAATTGAAACGGCGGTTTTTTAAAAATGCTTACCAGATTTTAGAAGAGTATTCTTGTATCTCAATACTGTTTTGGTGTTTGGAGACTGATTAATTGAAAAAATATATTTTGTCAGGCAACACAAAGTTTTTGAAACTTAAAAACGAGGCACTTGAAAATTGAGAGTCAACTGAATAACTCGTGAGTTGGTATAGCTCCGATCCCTTGTAGCATCACGCTATTTTAAACTAAGTATTTCTTATTATTTAACATTAGTTTTAGTTAGGCCTAAGTATTTTTGCCTTATTAAAGATAGAGGAATTGTTCAGAGAAAACTTATGTTAAGGTCTCTTTTTCCAAGCTGGTCCTAACCCTTTATATTCTGAATTAGCAGGACTAGCAGTTAGGGTCTTTCTATCTTTTTCTGTTTTATATCTAAACACACTCCTCTAGCCTCTTAAATCCTTGTTACCTTACTTTAAGTCTGAACAGAGTACTCCACGGTTGGCATGTAATATGTAGGCAAAAACTAGGTACTATCACTACCTTTTAATTACTAAAAATTAAAGCCTCAACAAAAGGCTCCCTCCAAGTTTAAAATTCTTGGAAATCAAAACTTTAAAGCTATAATTTGAAATTTAAAATTAATGGTGAGTTATAAATTGTTTTTGTTGTAAATTAACTAGTTAGGCTAGAATTTCCTCTTATTTGGGTTGAGCAGTTCACTCAACTGCTGTGATTGCATACAGAGAATTTACTTATGTTAATTCTCAACAACTATATAGTCATATCTATATATATATATATATATATATAATATATATATATATATATATAGTTAGTAGATATAGTATATATATATATATATATATATATATATATATATTATATTATATATATATATAGATATGGCTTGGTGTAATTCGTGACCAGCAGTTTTTTATCTATTTATTTTTTATTTTAATTGGATATTTGATTTCAGGATTTTTTGAGGAGTTTAAAAAGTGCAACTATATATATATATATATATATATATATATATATATATTATATATATATATATAGATATATATATATATATATAATATATATATTAGCCACTATAATATAATATATATATATATATATATATATATTAGTATATATATAAATGCGTATTAAGATTGATTTTTTAATTAACAGTGATTCTAAAAATTTCTCCATTCTAATTTCGGGTTGGTGAATTCTCTGCCATAGGAAGGTTCCGAAGTAGAGTGACAAAATTTATTTTTGTTATTAAATGCATAATTTTAACTTGTTTAACATGAGTTAAAATATTTTATAAAGGAATAAATTACTGTAATATGAATTATATTATAAGAATTATTATAAAATTATAATTTAAGGCATAGATTATATTAAGTGAGCTTAGGTTAAGGTTACCTTAGATTTACGTTAAGTTAAATTTATGTAATAGGTTAGGTTTAGGTAAAAGGTGATAGGTTAGGAATTAGGTTAGGTTAGTTAGGTTAGTTAGAGTTAGGTTAGTTAGTAAGGTTAGAGTTTAGATTAGATAAATTGTTACCATCGTTAGGAATGTTATTATTAAAATGAAATAAATTTATTATTTTAAATATAAATGCTTCTATAAGATAATAGATATTTTGTAAAACAAAATAGATTTCAGCTGATAAATTTTGACAATATTTTATTTTTAAATTTTGATATAGGTTGCAAAAAAATGATGATACAAGTTATAATAGTTAATTATTTAATGTATGTTATATTATATAATAAAATTCATCTTGGTATTTAGTAGTATAAGAACAAAAAAAAAAAGAACTAAATATATTAAGTATTAAAAATATTGAATAGGATATGAATTAGCGAGTTGTCGAGAGTAATGAATAATTTCCGCTTAGATCTATATTTAAATATTTAGTGGTGTATTTGACAAGAAATTGTAGTATTAAATATGACACGTAGGAAGAATACGAAGCTTACGAAATTACGATGGAGATAAAAAAATATACATGCTCTTTATATTGTGTATTTAAATATATAAAAAAATTTGTCCGTATATTACTTTGAAGTTCTAGATTTAATTTGTTTAGTTATGAAAAAAATAATTAATTTTAAAAAATTAGTAGTATTAGAGGATGTTAAGTGAGAGGTTATCGCGAGTATAGGTAGAATGAAAGAAATTTTGATGTAAGAGAGATAGCCAAATTTACGAAAACGTATAGTGAGTTGATACGCTAGCGTAGTCCTGATATCTACCGTAGCCTCACCCGGTGTGATGATTATATATACGGGCCGGGGCCGTGCGCGGCGGGGCGCGGCGCGTATCACTACCCTCACCCCCTATATATATACCCCGCTCGCTTACGTAGCTATAGTAGTATATAATTTAGTTGACGCTACTATATTAGGTGTACTCGTAGGGATATATAGCTCGCGTTGGATAGGACCTAATACTCGAGTACAACTAGTGTACTATCGTTAGTCTCTAGTATGCTAGTTATGTACTCTGTAGAACTAGACCGTCGACTACTATACTATATTAGATGAGAGACGAGCAGTCAGTAAAAAGTTGTAATGGATGTAATAGATATATATATTATAGTAGTACGCCCGATATATATAGCGTACTACGGGTACCTACCCCCATACCTATAGCTACTCAGTATATATATAATACTATATATATAGACTTATTACGTGGGGCCTAGTACATACTAGCCTACTATACTAGTATATAGGGCTCACTACACTAGATATACGCATAAGCCGCATATATGAGTGATAGAGCGTATGTAGTACGGTGAGTATTACGAGATATACTCGCACTTGACTTAAAATAGTTGAGCTAGTAGTAGGTAAGAATAGCGTAGGTATACCAGTAAGATGAACTAATAAGGTATGTACTATAATAGGTATAAGTAGTATAAGTGAGATCAACCTACCGTATATGACGCCATATAGTCACGTAGCTAAGCTAATACGATAAAGTGAGTATAGTAGTATAATAGTGCTATACTAGAGGTGGTAGGTTGTATATATATAAGAGCTAATAGGGTATATATATATATATATATATATAGTATATGAGTAGTATATATATAGTATATGCCTATATAGTATATAGGTGAGTATATAATAGTTAGCTAGCAAGCTTATTATATAATATCATAGTATAGTTATATATATAGCATATATATAGACTATAGTAGTATATGTAAAGTAATATAAGGGGTAGGAGATATAGTATAGCTGATCCAGTGGGTGGGTGTGCGACGGGGGTTTAGCTATATATATATAGCACTAGATAGGTTAGTAATATAAGTAGTATATATGTAGTACCTATACGGTATGGTGAGGTATATATATGAAGTTATATTAAAAATAAGAATATATAGAAAATTCTGATTTCATTTCATTCGTGCGTATATTATAGTTGTATAACATATATAAGATTGAAAAGACTAATGTTTTAAAATAAATTGATCGACTTTTTATTTAACTAATGTCTCGTAAAATTAGACCTCATAAATTCGTTAATTTCAGGACGTTTGTGTATCGTAAGAGGATGAAAGGATTATCGTGATTCAGTAAATATAGCATGCGTCAACAGTAACAGACTGGACTCACTGAGCTCTCTTCATATAGTATATGAAGTATGTATGGCTATTTTAGTAGTTTATCTTATATTATAAGTGTATATATAAATATAGTATAGTATATAAGATAATAGTATACTAGTAGATATATAAGTGGGTATATTTATATAGTATGTATATACATATATTTATATAGATATAGATATATATACAATATAGTGTATGTATATATATATATATAAATATATAGGTATATACTATAGTCTGAGCTCACTACTCCATCGATAATATATATATATATACTATAAGTATAGATATTATATAGCTATATATGTTATATAGTATAAATATAGTATTATATACGATATTAATCAGCGGGTCTGACTCGTGGTTTATAGGCATCGGAGTGAGCGGACCGCTCCTCCTTCATGTAATTTAAGCATAAATTCCTGAATTAAAAACACTAGTAAAATAAAACACACTGTTTTCAACTTACGCATATAATAATTGAATTCAAATTTATAAAAAAACTGTTTGATGTAATGGAAGGCAGAAAACGACGGATGCGTTAGTCTAAATAAGAAATCGAAATAAAAACATAACTTCATTCAGTTGAATAGTTATAGTTATTGTGACATTGCGCGTGTGCTTGTGCCGCCGTTCACACTATTCTATTAAAAAAGCGTGAGAGTGAGCGACAAGTGCGTTTTTCGCTCCCTAATTCTTACTTCCTCACTTAAGTCATGTAAAATTATTACGTCTGGCAAACAGCCAGTGATTTCAATGGAATATATACAAGTTGGACGCGCTGATTAGCGTGTTCGCCCTGTAAATTGTCGTACAAAGTTATTATTTTAATAAAATTATTATTATGTATAATAATAATATTATTATTTATTATTATTATTATATTATTATTATTATTATATTGATTATTATTTTATATCATATTTTAATTATTATTATTATATTACTTATTATTATTATTGTACTTAGTGTTATTTATTATTATAATGATTTTTATTATTATTATTGATTATTATTATTATTATTATGTTATTATTATATTATTATATTATTATATATTATTATTATTATTATTATTATTGATGTTATTATTATATTATATTATTATTATTATTATCTATCTTTATATATATATCGTCAGAAGTGGAGTGTTTCTTTAGAAAATATCACTAATTTCAACCTTTTTTTCACAATCTCTTCAGAGATGCTCTGTATTAGATGAGAATTATTGGGAGACCGTTAAAACAAAATGGATTTTACCATCCGAACTGTAAACATGGCTTTTGAACATAGAGAGCCATATTGTTTGAGTGCTTTGAAAAAAAATTCGAAACGAAAGCAAACAAAGAGAACACGAGAGCAGGAGGTTTGCCAAGACTATTGACTGATCCTACTTTTGTATTTTGGCGCACCGTTTTTTGCCATATAATGCAACGCGTAGATTGATTTCTATAATAAATTCAATCAAGAAATCCAGACGTTAGTTCTCATAAAACAAGCTGGGAGTGAACTACAATTAAAATTAGTTTAGATTAGAAACAGTTTGAACACCATAATGGACTACCATAACTGAGGGAACGTATGATGTTTGTGAGGTGAAGAGAAGATCGTTAAATGCTTTCAATTACTACGAATTAAAAAAGCTACTGAGAATTGAGTTGCATTTAAAAGACTGTAACTGTTTATCCATTTTTAAACATCTTGAGACTCAAATTTGAACTTGAAGTTATATATCTGTTGAGAAGATTTTCTATTCTCGGAAAGGAGCTCTTGATTCTTTTTAACTACCATTAGTTGAAAAAAGTGAACAGATTCTGACTTTGAAGAAACATATAAGTTGCTAAAGAATATTAATAACTTACTCTAATGTCATCTAATTGAAAGCGAAAGCTGCTTTTCCTAGATTAAAAATGAATTAACCGTATGGAATACCGATGGGACAAGATAGACTGAATCCCTCGTTGCGCTTCATCTTAAAGTAATTTACTTATATGCAAGTCAAAAAATGACAAGAATGGACTTCAGATAACACAAAATTTCAAAAATTAACAGTAATGTGTTAAGACGATAATTTATTATTGTTCATATCTTATTTTAAATCATTCGGAATAAAGAACTTATTTTTAATGTAATGGTTTACCGTACGACAGTAGAATAATGCCCGAGTTGGCTAACCTTAGTAAAAAATGCTGGATAAATATATATATATATATACCTATATAGTATAGTAAGTATGATAATAGGTATATATATTACTATATATCATATCTCTATATATATTTATAGTATATATAATATTAGTATATATTATATGTTATATAATATATATTAGTATATATAGTACCTAATTGTAGAAACTCGCACACCCTCCATTCTACCACGCTCGCCACTGATAGATAATATATATATATATATAATATAGATAAGATTAGAATATATTATATATATATACTATATAGCTAGTAGTATTATATATAATATATATATATATATAATAGTATATAGTATATAGTATATAATATATAAATAGTATATTCATATATACTTAAGTATAGTATATATACGTATATATAGTATATAAAACTATTATTTTATTTAATCGATATATCGAGTTATTTTTGACCGATAGTATCGAGAAAAAAAATTTTGATATTTTTTAAAAATATCGAATATCGATAAATCGATATTTTTTTATATATCGGCATCACCTACCGCCCACAGAGCCGTCTGGTCGTAGAGGGGGATGCCGCAACGAGGACGATATTATCGATATGATATCTATTATTTACAAGTAGTTATCGCGAAAATAATATCGATGATACTTTTCAGCCGATATATCGGATATTCGATATTTGTATTCAGTATCGAATCAACGATATTTATTTTTTACTTCTAGAAATTTTAAGCAGTTTTCTTTTTTCATAAAGATAGACATCTTAACAGGGTTCACATTAATTTTGAATTTGAATTCACGCTAGACCCAGTAATCAGCAAATGTTCCCATCATCAGGGGGGTTTTTTTCCGTTTTTTTAAATTTTGTTTTGGCGTACTAAAAATACTCTTATTAATCAATTATTGAGAGGCCTATTTACTCAGTTTACAGATACATTTAAATTATTAGAAATATTACTTTTAAAACTGTTCATCATCATGTTATGAATTTAAAAAATTTTTTTTTTTTATTTTTTTTTTTTTTTTTTTAGTAATCAGTCTATACCTTCCCCATAGCCCGTTCCAACGCAGCTATCTTTTTTTAATTTTTCCAAAAAATTAAACAGTTTTACTTTAGACAAAAAAATAAATTAAAAGCTTACATTAATAGCCTAGGTGTTGAATAACGTCCACTGTGATCACAAAAGTTATAAATGGGGAGATTTAGGTTAACTTTTTCTTCTCAAGCATTCTGAATTTATTTAATATTGATATAACGTGCTCTGTCTGTCAAAAGGCTTTCAGGAAAAGTTAACATCTTTTCTCTGCTTGAAAGATTTATTGATCTGTAATGGATAAATTATCTTTTTTTCAACCTTTTTATCCTCTTCTTTTTGGTTCTGTTAATATCTCCTATGGGCAGCTCTTACATTGTCAACATTATTTTATGGAGTGTAGGATACTTTTATGAATACTTTCATGAAGATCTAAATAGATTGTTGATCACATGTTTTTCTTTGAGAAATCAGACATGTTCTTTCAGATCTTCCTAACATTTGCTTAATTTATTATGTATAACCCTCACTTCCACTGCCATTCGCATATTCCCTCGATGCTGAAAGTACTCATCGTTACTTAATTTAATAATTGCTCAGCTGCAATCAACATCTATTAAGTGAAGTTCCCAGGTATCTATAGAAGAAAAAACTTACAATCAAGTCTCCTAGAAAGACAAGCTCACCATCAACAATAAGAAATATATTTGAATTTAACTTAAGGGTAGGGAATGAGCTTCACTTGCACAGTAGAGTGTGATTGTGTTTTTGCTTTCTAAGAAAAATAGGGACAAGGTCCAATGGTTTAACACATATTAAGTTTCATCGTCCCAATTTTAGAATGTGAAGCTACGTGCACTATCTGAAACATTAATTCTAATGTTTCCCATGTCATATCTGCAAACACGAGCTCTTAAAGACATTCAGTTATCATCCGACACCTTATAATGCCAATAGATATTTCAGATTCTTTGTAACATCATGTTTTAATGCAAAAAGGATGAAAAATGATTGATAAACTTCGGTCTTTGGTTTGTTATAAATAGCAACACTCAGATCATTACAACATCAGTGAGTCATGACTAGAATGGTTGATGGAATGGGCATAATTTCAGTGCACACACTTTCACTAATATTTATATTATTATTAGAAGCAGTGGTAACAGAAAAAAGTTTTTCAATGATGGATGGTCTTGCTGAGTTTTGATTAATTATAATTCAGATAAGAGTTTCCCCTCTTGATTGTGAAACTTCGGCTTGGCGTCCCTGTTAGATAGAGTCAGAGTTCTTGTTACATACTTACAAGTTGTACTGCTCTTGGAAACTATGTCAGAGTCTTTATGGCCCAACAACTGAACTAACTGTGGGTCAGGTTTGATACCGTCCAGCCGACTGGGCGTTAAAGTTATTTTTTTTTTGTTTGAAAGTTATTTTATAAATAAATAATATAAACATCACTTTTCGTCAACCTCAAAAAAAAAAAAGAGAAAAAACACTGCTCAAAAAGTATAGCATCCCTAAAAAGAAAAAGAGTGGGATAAACAGATTAGTTCATGGACAAGTCTAATAACCATCGCATTATCGAATCAGCCTACAATCGAAAGAGATGAACTGTGAACAACCTCTACAAATACAGAATGAGGAAAGAATTTATATGTAATAGTGAACTAAAATAAAGAACAGATATGAGAGATAGATTTATGTAATGTCATCTCGCCCTTCCTTTCATTCTCACTACTTAAATACAGTTCTCGGATTCCGACATCAAGTTACAAGCTAAGGAAAACAAATATACAAAAACATATCGCAACTTGGTCAGTCTCATGACATATCCTTCATATTGTTTTAAATTTTAAAATGTCCCTATTTTTGGAATCTTCCCTGACTTTCAGCATGATCTTTAAAACGTTCTCCAACTTTTCCCTGACCAATTCTT
>JABUQX010106221.1:32500-35520 GCA_015478945.1 Trachelipus rathkii | reverse complement strand
GCCCCCTGTGAAGAAATTGTTCAAATCCGACCTCCCGTTCTTATTATAAATAAAGAAAGTCTTTACGCAAGGCCCATATATATACTACCTATAATATATTATATATATATATATATATATAATATATATATAAATATATATATTATATATATATATATTATAATATATAATATATATATATATTATAAATATTATTATATATATAGATATATTATTATATATATATATTATATTGATGGCCAGCCTCACAAAGCACCAAATCCTTATTCTTGAAACTACGATAGCACAAAAAAAAAAAAAAAAAAAAAAAAACATTAGTGGAATCAGCATCGAATTCTAGTTTAGGAAAAAACAGCCACCTTTGTTTTTTTTTTACTTTTATTTGTTTTTCTTCAAAACGGTAGGTCAGATTTTAATTTTTTTTTTTTTCGAAGATAGCCTGCTATGCATACATAAATTAATGCATGTAGGCGTTAATAAAGATATTACTTTTGTTTTTAACCAACCACTCACGGGCTCAGGGGGTACGGGGGACTCCACCCCCCGTAAATATACCCTGTGGGTTTGCATGTTTTTTACTTTTATATTACTTTTTGTTTTCAACCAACCACTCACGGGCTCGGGGGTGTACGGGGGTGGAGCCCCCCGTAAATATCCCCAAGTGGCTTTGAATTTTTTTTCATTTTTTATGGCATCTATAGAGGCTATCTGCGAAAAAAAATTTAAAATCCGACCTACCGATCTTGGAAAAAAAAAAAAAAAAGTGTGTTTTCCTAACTAGAATTCGATGCTGATTCCACCAATCGTTTTTTCTTTTTGTTCATGTAGGTATAGTAGTTTTTAAGATAGTTTGGATTGGTGCTTTTGTGGAGGCTGAATATTATTATATATTATTATAGTATATATTATACAGTATATATATAGTTTAACGGCTATAAATATATATATAATATATATAATATTATATATATATATATATATTAGTATTATTACATTATATATATATATTAGCGACAAAATTTATTTTTTAATTATGAATAAGTTTCGTTACCATTAAAATAATTCAATTTGGTTACAGAACATCTATAAATTTGGTTACGAAAACAACCAGCATTTATTTCCAGTTACTAATTTGTCTAACAAAAGTCGATTAGTTAGAGCAGCTAATATTATTTGGTTAAAATTCGGTGTTTATTATCAATAACAAAATATTTTCATTAACATAACCAATTTTTTGTCAATAAGCTCTTAACCAAAATAATTTGTTTAATATATATATATATATATATATATATGTATATATATATATATATATATATATAAATATATATATATATATATATATATATATATATATATATATATATATAATATATATATATTATATAATATATATATTATATATATATAAATATATATTATATGTTGTATATATATATATATACTAGTTATATATATATATATATATATATTATATTATATATATTATATATATAATAATATATTATATATATATATATATATATATATATATATATATATTATAATATACTAATATATTATTATTAATTAAATATATATACATATATTATATATATAGTATATATAGTATATATTTTGAAATAAAAGATAATTTAAAAAATTGAAATTAATTCAATCTTAAAGCCAATTATATTTAATTATAACAATTAAATCATTTCTATTTCTATCAATCGATGTTAATCACAAATATTTATTGAATACCATGTTATTGTTTACATTCGTTGGTCAGTTGTGATTTTGAGAGAGAGGAGGAGAGAAAGAGAGAGAGAGAGATGGAGAAGAGAGAGAGAGGAGAGAGAGAGAGACGAGAGAGAGAGAGAGAGAGAGCGAGAGAAGAGAGAGAGAGAGAGAGAGATGTTGCTTGAGCACAATATGCAATACAGTAAATGACAAAAGACGATGCTGTTGAAGAGAAAAGCAACTTTTTCCTGCTGAACTTACTCTTGCTCTGTTTTCTTATCAAATTAATCACGAAAAATTATCTTCTTCCATTACCCAAAGGCACATGTTTTTATAGCTGTAACATTCAGAAATTGATTTAAAACATTAAAATTCTTTAAAATATTTTTACTTAAGCAATTTCAAATTTAATATTTTAGAAAAAACAAAAGCACATCGTATTTGCTAAGCATACTGTTCGAAGGGAAGGTTTGAAACAACGCTTTTACCCTTTCAGACGTCCATCAAGATCCGACGGCGAAGTGACGTCGGCTGTTAGTGTTGAATTGCATTTATTTAAGCACAAGATTTAAGATTTTAAATTATTAAATTTAGGTAGAATTTCATATTATATTTAATTACAGGAACATTACGTTGAAACTTTATTTGGTGTTTTGGTTTAAAATGTTCTTTGCTTAGTAGAATTTTCTTCAAGCTATTTTCAGGCTTCTTTGCGACTTCGCGTAATGAGAGGAGTGAAAATTTTTAAGATACATTGTTCATGGCTCAGTGAATAAATGTTCATATTTTTTACTGCGGCTTTAAAGCTGGTGCTGTATGGTCCCTATATTAATCTATTAGTCGCTTTAATAATTATACCTCGCAAACGAACACTCAGACTTCGGAACATGCGAATTGGTTACACGACAATTGAGTGATTAACTGAAAGGGTATCTTTAGTAGAGAAGCATGAAGAAAGTTTTCTGATTTTGTGGTATACTGTAGTTTAAATCTGATTTTCGAGTTGCTTGTAGATTTAATGTGGTGTTGTATAATGCCCGGCCTTAGGTGGCATCTTTTTCCTCGTTTATCGAAGTCTTTTTTATTGAAGTTTTAAAATAACAAGTTAAAGCTTTCAGAGATATTGTTCGTATTACCTGTTTTTCTTCATATAGGTTTGTGAATTGTTTTGCTTAAGTTTTTTTTTTGATTAATTTTAAAGCGTGTAATTACTAGTTGATCAGGTTCTGTTTAATTCTTGTAACTTCAACATCAAATGATTTCTACCCTTTAAATTTAACTGAAAAAATAGTAAAAGT
>JABUQX010106221.1:22500-27500 GCA_015478945.1 Trachelipus rathkii | reverse complement strand
ATTATATATATATATATATATATATTATATATATATATATATATAAGTATATATAATTATATATATATATTATTATATTATATATAATATTTTATATTATTAATGTACAAAATAATATATATATATATATATATATATATATACTGTCGTCGGAGTTGGACGCACTAAAATCTGCAGGGAAAGATGGTAAGAGAAGAAAAGAGAAGAACTAGAGAAGACACTAAAGAGGAAGGCTGAAATCTTGAACAGACTATTTAAAGAAAGTTCTAAAAGGTTTTTAGTCTAAGGGAAGATGCTCTGCGTGTGTTGAGGCCAGAAAATTATTTAGAAATAAGAAATAAAATTTGTCAAAACCAACATAAAACGTTTTAAAATTTTATTGAATCAAAAATTTAAAATTAAAATCAAATTATAAAACAAAAGATTACTAATTTTTTTATCGGACTCAAGAGGAGAAGCAACAAAATTTTAAATCCAGGTCTTTTTAAATATTGAACATTTTATGAAAAATAGAAAAATAAATCATTTTCCGAAATTATTTAGCTGAGGAGCGGCAAAATTATCTCATCAGTTCTTTTGGACATAAATGAAGAATAACATAATTATGGACTTAAAAATTAAGAAGCTGTTGTAAGTAATTTCTTTGGTAAATTTGTGGTAATTTTCACGCAGTTAGCAAGAAGTAATGAAGATTATCTCGCATGAGCTCTTGAGGCTGGGGAAACACGCATTTCTGCCATTTCACAGTCTTCCCATGATACACGTCGCAGGAGTATATGAATTATAAGATACCATATCTGCGAACGACACCACCCTGCATCCATGCGGGACACCGCAGATTGTTTAGGAGTAATAAAAAAAAATAATATACTGTATATATATTTATATATATATATATACCTTTAACTACTATATACTACGCCTATACTATATAATTTCACTGTAATAGTATATTAACCCCGTCCCTATATATATATTATTATATAATTATATATATATATTTAGTACATATACACTTATAATATACTCCCTACTATAGGCTCTGAGAATGGTGGATTTTCCCATTGGATTTGAAAGTTTGTTTAACAAACACGTTTATGGGGGTGTAGTTCCGCAAGGGACTGATAGAGAGGCTTCAAATCCACTTAGTACCCCGTATATATATAAGGGTAAAAGGGCCGAGATAAGTAACCTTGTAAGTACATATGAGGGCTTCGGTAATTAGCTACTTTATTTAGTGTTGTAGGGAAGACTATATGTTGGATATTGTGATCGAACAAGAGTGGTCCGTCGAATGAGCTGAGAAACTAATTTTGCGGAAGAATAAAAGGTTGACGACCGTTTTAGAAGTTATTGGTTAGCGGATGTGTGGATTCAAATTCTGTACATGTGAAACAAGTGATTGGCATAATTGAAGGAGTGTTTAAGTAATAAATTGTATTGTAGGAGTTATGGATTCATGCAACAGGCGTAGTAAAAGAGCACTCTCAAATTAGACCGGAATGACATTATCGCATGAGTCCCTCCAGGCTAATAAGACTTTGGTGTTGGTTGGTAATGCTTCATGAATAGAATTCAAAAGTATGTATGACGATAGTGTGGCGTGTGTATAAGAATAAATAGAGTCGAAAGTGATTTATCTTGTAATATTCAATTCAGCCGGAGTGAGACAGGGATAGTGGTCATGTCTCCTTTGGTACAATCCAATCTGTAAATATGGATTGTAGGTTATGAAAGCATTAGAGGTAGAGGTGACAAGAGATAGATTAGAAAGATGGAGAATGAGCATGAGTGGAGGGGAGGATTCTATGTGTCCCCTATCCATTATATGATGATGATTTGGTTTTGTGTGGCGAACTGAAGAGAGAGTTTGAGAGGACTAGTAGAGAGATTTCGTAGGGTGTGTAAAAGACATGTTTGAAAGTAAACCGTAGAAAGAGTAAGGTTATGGTTGAGTGCAGGACGAGACCTCAGTGTAAGTTATGTAGATCCGTGAGGCAGCTGAAAAGCTGTCTGATTTAAAATATTATTGATAATATGTATGAATGACCAAAAGGACCGCCCGCGGATGATGCAGAGGTCGTAGTAGGGAAAATTGTGAAGGCGCTAGGGTGTTCCCTGTACTTACATGAGCGTGCTATGTTGTTACCCGTGTTATGTTTCGTCCTCCCGTAGTTGGAAACTATGGCGTGGAATAAGAGGTATAGATTCTTAAGATCACAAATGTGTTGCAGATGGGACAATCTTAGTGGCGGTGGTCTAGGTGTTTGAAAAGACATGAATAAAATGAACGAATGAACGTGAATTAGAGAGTTGTTTGGGTGGAGATTGGGGCTAATGAGAGAATAATGGAAAGTATGTTAAGATCGGTCTTTTGGTCATGTGGGAAGGATGGATGACAGACGGTCGGTTAACGGAATTGTACTCAGTTGTAAGTGTGTTGGGAATCGACCGTATGGGAGACAGAAGAAAAGCTAGAATGAGTGGGGGCAGAAAAGGAAATGCCTGGAGAGAGAATGTAAGTTTTGCAGAGGCAAGAAGAAAGGTGCATAACAGGGTGAATGGTGGGTTTTTTGATGGAGGTATGGTGTGTAGCCCCCACCTGGCCAAGGAATGAACCCCACATTGACGAGAGGTCATAGTTGAGGGTCTATCGCGTTGGTCCCGTAAGGCTCTAGGGTGGGGGATTTTTTCTGACTGCGACGAGTTTCTCACTAATTGCGATAATACAAGGGGGCGGTAAGGCTGGCTTTGCTTTGTCTACTTGCTTCATATTCTATCTATCTTTTTCTAATGTTTCCTGGATTTATATGTATACGCACCCTTGGGCCTCAGTCTTTGGGGATGATAAAGATGGATGGTGCTGTAGTGACTGATGTAGATGATGTGCTGAATGATGCATGATGATGATCGGATAGTATATATATGGTTATCTGCACTATCTTATACCCTACTGTTACACCTCAGCTCACACTTAAAACTCGTATATATATATATATATATATATCATATAATATATATATATATATATATATATATATATATATATATATATACTAATAATGTATAATATAATATTTATATTATATATATATATATATAATATACTTATATATATATTATATATATATATATATAATATATATAATTTTATAGTATATACTTATTATATAATACTTATATTAATATTATATTATACTTATTATATTTAAAGTATATTATATTATATATATATATATATATTATATATATACTCATATACACTATTAGTATATATATATATATCATATAATATATATATATATGTATATTAGATACGGTATAATTATATATATATATATCAATATATATACACGTAGTAAATATATAGTATATCGTATAGGTTAGATTTATAGTATATAGTATATATTATATGTTATATATTATATATCCTCCACTAATATATTATATATATATATATATTATATATTATATATATATTATATGATTATATGTATATATATATATAATTATAATTGCCCATTGATGGGTTGATACCGTATATTGATACAAGTAATAAAACGCAATAATATAAAACGATAAATAAGAACTCCCAACTACTATTTTCATTTTAATACCAACCCACGTGATATAAAAAAACATATAAATACAATCAGTACTCACTAACCTACGGGAATATGCAACAAACGCTAAATACTATGCAACGTTTTCATAACGCGCTCACTCGCTGTACCTGCTCGTACTATAGCTCTCTCGCTCACAACCCAGCTACTCTGCTATTGTACTTGTACTTGAACAAATTCCTGCGAAGATATCAAGTTACTCCCACCCGTGTACTTGTACTTGCACACAGATTTCTAGAAAGTACTAGCTGATACTAGTTTCTACTGTACTTTGAAAAAATGTACTTGAAGGACTCAACCTCCCCGATATATCTAGCTCACGTATGAATCACCTTCTACCCCACTGTATGGTCAAATATATCCACCCAAAATCAAATTAGCATATAACTGTAATACCACATATACTTGATATACGAAATTATAATATACCCCCTAGTATATTAATAGCTATATAATATAATAATATACTATAACGTCAATAATACATAGCTCACTGTACTACTTATTATATATATATACAATATTTCAATTATACTATTTATACTACTGCTATATGTTTTAGCATTAGTATATTATTTTATATATTATTATAATATATATATATATATATATATATATATATATATATATATATATTATATATACTGATTATATATATATATATATATATATTATATTACTATATAATATTATTATATATATATATATATTTATACAATATATATATATATATATTATATTATATATATAATATATATATATATATATATATATATATTATAGTATTTTATAATATATATATATATATATTATAATATACTA
Source organism: Trachelipus rathkii (assembly GCA_015478945.1). NCBI lineage: Eukaryota > Metazoa > Arthropoda > Malacostraca > Isopoda > Trachelipodidae > Trachelipus > Trachelipus rathkii. The sequence goes on along the minus strand of JABUQX010106221.1, from coordinate 23,055 downwards.
TTATATAGTCTATATTATATAGTATAATATTAATAATATTTAAATTATAATATAAATATATATATATATATATATATTATATATATATATATAGTAACTATATATATATATTATTAGTAATGCCACCGGAGCTATCGGATCTCCGTCTCTCAGCAAAGACGCACAAAACCCGGAGGTATACGGTTTTTTTACATACCCTTCTGGCCTCCAGCGGAGACCGTACTTATGTACTCCGGCATCTCCGGTCCGGACTTTTGTGCGCAGCCTCTAATTAATAAGCATACTTTTAATACGATACTATTTAAATAGTTATATTACCTTGCGGGAAAATATGAGAAATAAATATAAAACTAAATTTGAATATATATAAAAATTAATGTAATTAAAAAAAAAAATAGAACATAATAGTAAACGCTTATATAGCATTACTTTCATAATTTAATAATTTCATCGGGAAGATAGAACAACGGCGAGAAACTTGACAGGAGGTTGACTGAAACTAAATATTACCCCTGTTTGTAACTCTTTAATAATTATAAAAAATGTAAGTTAGGA
>JABUQX010106221.1:0-2500 GCA_015478945.1 Trachelipus rathkii | reverse complement strand
CACAATTCAGTAATGCGTTCATTCCTCATTTTATCAATTCTTCTCACACCTTAAAAGTCCCTAAGATTGTCCATCTGAACACGTTGTACTTAAGATCTATACCTCTTATTCCAGACAATAGCTTCACTACTATACATTGACACAGGTAACAACATACCCTCATGTAAAACCTTAGCGTACTCAAGACTGTCCCTTTACATCCACCAAGGATTTAATTCCACCAGCCACCTTCCTACCATTCAGAACTTTCTTACCACACTCTGTATCATCCGTTCCCTCGGAAACTTATTCCAGTTGCTCACTATCCAACATAACTTCATATCGAGGAGTGTCCTCTCTCACAACCATAACTTACTATTATCTACGTTTACTTTCAAACCCCCTTTTACACACCCTGCTAAATCTCTCTACCAATCCTTTCAAACTGTCTTCAGATTCACAACACAAGACCAAATCATCAGCATGTGGTAGATAGGGCACCCTCCACTCTCTTCAATTCTCCATCATTCTAATAAATAGCCCAGCTACCCTCACATTTTATTCTTTCAGAACCCCATCTATAAACAAATTGAATATTGAATAACCAATTAGACATAACACGTCCCTGCCTCACTCCCCTTTTAATATTAAATCAATAACTTTCAACTCCATTTATTCTTACACATGCTTCACTCTTGTCATACATACTTTCGCTTCCATTCAAAAGCCTACCACCAACCTATATATCACAAACACCTCGCACGCATATAGACACACCTTATTAGTTCAAAAGTCTATCGTACGTTTGTTGCAAATAAATAAAACCTAAATACAAATTATCTTCTTCTCTCTCATTTTCTAAACCATTTGTTTCAATGTAAAATTAATTTTGATCCACACATCCTCTACCACTTATAAGCACACGTTGTTCTTCAATAATCAGTCTCTCAGTCACTCGACGCACCATTTCGACAAAAATGACAGCATATAGCTTCCCTACAACGCTCAATAAACTACTTTCCCTATAATTCCTACACCATCAATTCAATAAACTAATTCTCCTTATCCCCCTTAACTTTATATAACGATACTACTAATACTGCTCTCTTTAAATCACTTGGAACTATACCATCCATTAACGATTTATTTCACAACTTTCAAATCCAAACAATCACTATCCCGCCTCCGTTTTTAATCATTTCACCAGTAATTTCATCTACACCTGCAGATTTAACATTCTTCAACTTTTTCACTCTACCCATTTTCTCCTCCTTACTGACCTCATCCCCAAAATTCTTATTCCTTCTTGCACCATCAAATCCACACACACATTCACTATCATTTCTTCGTTAATGTCAATGTTATGAAAATTTTCGAAGTGTTCCCTCCCGCCACCCTCTCCTCATTTTCATTTCATCAGTTACGAAAGCACCATCCTTATTCTTTTTTTTCAAAGCAAATTCTCCTTATATATATATATATATATATATATATATAATATATATATATATATATATATATATAATTTATATTATATAATATATATATATATATACTAATATATACTATATATATATATATATATATATATATATATATATATATATATATATATATTATTAATTATATATATATATATATATATATATATATATATATATTTATATATATATAATATATATATATATATATATATATATATATATATATATATAATATATATATATATATATATATATATTATATATAATATATATATATATATATATATATATATATATATATTATGTATATATACTATATTATTATTATTATTATTATTATTATTATTATTTATTATTTATTATTTTTTATTATTATTTATTATTTATTATTTATTATTTATTATTATTATTTATTATTTATTATTATTATTTATTATTTATTATTTATTATTTATTATTTATTATTTATTATTTATTATTTATTATTTATTATTTATTATTAATTATTATTATTTATTATTATTTATTATTATTTATTATTATTATTATAAAATTAATTTAAAATTAATTTTCGGTCAGAAAAAAGGGAAAGAGAACAAATTAAAATTAATTTTAAAAGATCATATTAAAGCAAAAGACGGGAAGAAGCTTATATTAAGATCGTACTATACCTATTGAAAAACTTCGTACTTCTTAATTTGTCAACGCTTTGGATGGTGAGAGTAGTAACGTTGTGTACCGATTTCAATGTTCTGAAAGTGGATGTAACACCTCTTATATCGGATACACAACGAATACCCTCAACATGAGAATGTCGCAACATAAGTATAACCCGAGCAAAATATTTCAACATTTTAAAGAAGAACACCACAAAAATCCCGATAACAGCATAAAAGAAAGCTTCTCCATCATAACAAGAAAAAATGATTTTTATGAATTGCGCCTTGAAGAATCGTTGCTCTTAAGGAAACATAAACCAGTGATAAACAAAAAATATAACGAAATGTCCAATTTTTTGAACTTCTTTAAATGACAAA
>JABUQX010106220.1:27500-29052 GCA_015478945.1 Trachelipus rathkii | reverse complement strand
CGTGAAAATAGTTGTTGAAGTACAAAACAACAGCTATTGAGAAGTGAGAACCCCCTTTATTAAGATCGTGTGAATTCAGCATGACATGGCATTCTAAATATCACATGCATATTCAGGTTTTAATACGCGTGTAGTGAAGATATCTTTTTTATTTTTATTTTTTAATTTTAAGATGCCATGCAAGCTTTTTAATTAATTTTTATTCTCGATTTTTTTTTTAATTAAAGATTGAATCAAAAGATTTTTCAAATTTGTGTTTTAATTTTTAATTGAAAAAAAAAAAAAAAAACTAAAATAAAAGTCATATATTCAGAGACTGGTTGAAGTGATGATCAGGACTATCCTGCCGTAGACTTGGTGTTTATTTATGAGTTATTTTCTTAATGGGATTGGAGGGCGGGAGGTTACAAAATTGTTGGTTTAAAATATATATATATATATATATATATATATATATATATATATATATATATATATATATATATATATATATATATATATATATATATATATATATATATATATATATATATATATATATTTTGTTTTTCGTATATTGTTATTATGTAACAATAACAATAAATTTCAGTGTTGATAAACAGGATCAAGAAATTTCAAATTAAACTAAATGTAATTATTTAATAAAATCGTACTTTTTTAAGCATCATATGTTTGTCAGATACTGGGAGAACGAGAAGGAACTGTAATATTTTCTTAAATGCAAAAATCTTATTTACAAAAATCCTAAAACAAGAGAAAAAAGTTACGGCAAAGTAAATCCAGGATCCATCCAGGTTAGGTATAGGATTACTGCATCGTCGATCCATAGGTTAGGTTTTGGCTTAGGACCTCCTAGTTCAGGTTATGATAAGTTTTGGTAAGTATTCACAGAATCAATATATGAATTAAAAAATTCAATAAAGACAGAATTTTACCCCGAAACATTATTTCACGTTTTAACACAAAAAAACATTTTCTTTATCATGCAGAATGTACGTTATTGCTTACTTTATTATTTAATTTTTAATATTTTAAAATTTCGTATCTTTCTTATCATCATTTTAATTTATTGTTAGTATTATATATTATAATATATGAAAAAAAATACATAAACATAAAATTAACGGATCCATTTAACTCACAAATTCATATATATATATATATATATATATATATATATATATATATATATATATATATATATATATATATATATATATATATATATATATATTTGAAAAAATATACATAAACACAAAATTAACGGATCCTATTAAAACTGAATAAGAACATATATATATATATATATATATATATATATATATATATATATATATATATGAGAGAGAGAGAGATAGAGAGAGAGAGAGAACATATATAGAGAAAGCGACTTTATATATATATATATGAGCATATATATTTACTTGAAAATTTTTCTAATGCGCAAAGTTCAATAAAATAATTTGTTATGGTCTGACACTGAGACATACACATATATATATATATATATATATATATATATATATATATAACAAAGCAAAATAGTATTATT
>JABUQX010106220.1:20000-22500 GCA_015478945.1 Trachelipus rathkii | reverse complement strand
AATGCGACAACTTCAGGGCTCAAATACATAAATGATTCCTTAGTATTTGTAAAGCAACACGAGAGATGCTTCGATCGAAAGCTTGATACTCAAGAAGTTTCAAAAGAACCCTGAAATCCAGATACTGTGCTTTGCAGCAGAAGGCGCACAAAACCTTGCTTCGACATACACACTGACCAGAAAAATACAAACATCACAAATCGCGTTCTCCTCTTCTGGTGATAATACAAATTCATCACGAATCAGAAAGATTTTCATGATGGGTGGCCCCTGGAACACTGAAAGATATTCCACGAGATGGTGCTTCGCCAAGTAAAATTGCTGTTAATTCTAGAAATTCTCTATAATCCTTACTAGGCTGCTGTTCCCTCAAAATATATGTAATAAAGTCAAGAACTCGAGATACATCGCCTTGATTTAAGATGTCCCTTGATATTTTCGCCTTCAATTCCTGGTCGGGAATTATAAATATTAATTCCAGACCACACGTTTTGAAACCTTTTTAAGATTAATATGATCGGACCTGTAGTATTATCCATCTTTTCCTCGAAACCTGTTCAAAGAATGATTTCATACATGTGATGTTTGCAATATAAATAGAGATCTTTTTCTAAAATATCTTCTATCAAAGCGCACACACCTCTAAAACCTCAAGTATTCGTTACTGTCATATCGAAAACCAATGCACATATTTCTGGAGACCCCATTCAGCAAGAGTTTTACAAACAACAATTGCCTGCTCTTTTCAAGTCCCAGATTGTAATACAGACACTTCAAGAAGGTGTTCAGTATCGCCATTCGAAAGAATCACAGGAAGTCTATGCACGGTTTCTTTACCCTTTAACGCTGATAGTAATTTACTATCCCAATACAAGACAGCAGCTCTCAATTTGGTGTCCTTCAAGTGTTTAATTTCAGCTGCCCTTTCTTCGCGTTTTTTTCCTAAAATTGTGAATAGATTACCTGTTGATGACAAAATCATCGATATCATGACCTAATGCTCGGTTGCAGCAATCAGAATATGAAGTGCATCTCTATTACTAATTTTACATTTATCTAAGCTAAGACCGCAGCAGCTTAGTTAACGGCATCCTCTCTTCCTTTTTGCTTCTCGTGATACTTCCATATCTTGTGGGAGAGTGTTCTAGCACAATATTATCAGTGGATTTTCCAGCAACTCGTACTATAATGAAATCTGCTTCTAAACTGCTGCTTGAGGATAATGACGGCATGAATCAATTCGACAGTTTGCCCTGAAGAAAAAGAAAAGAGATTCAGTGATACGACATAAAATAAAACAACGTAAATTGCAAAATATAGCAGTAATAAATTACTGGATTTTTTTTTGTGATAGTAGTTACGTAATAGTTCATGTTCACGAGCACTTCTCACTTCTTTGTCATCCAGGCTGTCTCTTCTCGTTCCGCAACTCTTCTTCTTCTTTTATGTTAGTCGTAATCAATTCCGTACATGAATCCTGGTTTTTCTTTTAACCTTTGATTAATTCATAACTGCTTATCCTTTTCAATGGTAACTATGTCAAAAACGTTTGCATGTGCAATGTCAAACAGATCCAGTTTCATTTCAAAACCTATTTCCTTTTTCTTATGAGCTGATGATCTACCAGCGTGTTTTTGTATTTGTTTCCATTCTTTGGACAAAGTTTCTAATTTTGGGATAAAGTTTCACGTCTCCTGCGTTGGAATTCGTGTTTCCCTCCCCCCCCCAAAAAAATACAAATAAATAAAAATAAAATAGAAACCCTCACTTCCTGCAAAGCTAGTCTGGCATTTTCACGTCCAGTAAGCTTTACTATAAGAAGATTGAAAAATATTACACTTAATACTTGCTTATTTGATGGCAGTTTGCATCAGTCATATCATGAGAGAAATATCTGAGTAAATATAGTTTCTCACGTAAACAAACAAATGTCATTGTGTCATAAAATTTTGTTGTCACTCATCCGAATTTCGAGAGAAAACTGTTGTCCTTGAGAAGAACATCTGCAGTTTCTGTCTCTTTTTCGAAAGCCGCTGGGAGCTGTGCTCTCTCATTCGCTGACGGGTATGACGTCACTTTGGGATACGACTCGGTTAGTTTTGTATTCTTATTTATTATACTTGTTGTCATCGTTGAAGTATTTCATGTAATTTATATTTCGCTTGATAAACAAATATTGATTTTTTCTGTGATTTTATGATTTTTAAGGTCCCAGGAGCACCCTTTCCCTTTGTCAGATTGAACTGCAATTTTACGCATAATATTTTTTCATAAAATGGAACCAAACAGGGAGGTAGCGCGAAAAAACAGCCTTTAAACAATTTTCACCATATATATATATATATATATATATATATATATATATATATATATATATATATATATATATATATATATATATATATATATATATATATATATATATATATATATATATATATATATATATAGTGGTGAGTATCCTGAAAGACACATGCATGTAACTAAAACTATAACAGCT
>JABUQX010106220.1:15000-17500 GCA_015478945.1 Trachelipus rathkii | reverse complement strand
TTAATCACCCTAATAATAATAATAATAATAATAATAATAATAATAATAATAATAATAATAATAATAATAATAATAATAATAATAATAATAATAATAATAAATATAAAATTGTTTCTTCTTTTTAACTTGGGAAATATGAAAAATATGTGAAAGACTCTTCCACATTTCGCTTCAGTCGCCTGAAAATGGCGCAAAAAAAAGAAAAAGAAAAAAAAAAGGTCGCAAACTGGTTGCGACGTAAAATAATGACGATGCTTTTGACAAAGTAATAATCGTGTTAAAATGTTTTTATTTTATTTTTTCCTTTTTTTATTCTTTTATTTTTTAAGTTGTTTAATCGATTTAAGAAGTGATGCGCAAACATTAATTAAAATATTAGAAAAAAAAAATTGAGGTTTGTTTAACTTGTCGAATTTAATTTATTGAATGAAAAACATTATTGACATTTGTCTAAAAAACAAATTTCAAGAATGGACCTTATTTAATTTTGAACAATATATTCTCTCTCTCTCTCTCTCTCTCTCTATATATATATATATATATATATATATATATATATATATATATATATATATATATATATATATATATATATATATATATATATATATATATATATATATATATATATATATATATATATATATATATATATATATATATATATATATATATATAAGGAAGAGAGAAAAAGAAAAGGCAATATTTTATCGAAGTAAAAACAAATTGAAAAAGGTAAAAAAAAAGAAAAAATGGTGAAAAATAAGGAAATGAAGATTAAAAAGGGAAGTGAACATTGGAAGGAAATTGATGGACACGATCCAACTACAATGACTGTATTCTCAACAAAAATGGATCAATTTCTCTCTCTCTCTCTCTCTCTCTCTCTCTCTCTCTCTCTCTCTCTCTCTCATATTTTCATTTATTTTCTCAACGAAAAATAGGATTTAGGAAAATATACGCCTTTGGTTCCAATAATAATAATAAAGCTTTGTAGGACGATAACTCTTTTAAAAATAAGATTATTTGGGCTTTGTTTTAAAAGACGTTATCAAAAAGGTGATCAAGGAGGACCTTTGTGTTTTCCTTCATTATTTTCCCACTGTAGTGCGACGGCTTTTGTCCTGCCTCTTTAAAAAAGAACATTTCTTTTTTAGTAATCATGCTTCGCCCATCAACAACGCTCGGCCTTTGTGGGGCAGAAATTATGATGTTATGTTCACTGTTCTATGAGAGAGAGAGAGAGAGAGAGAGAGAGAGAGAGAGAGAGAGAGAGAGAGAGAGAGAGAGAGAGAGAGAGAGAGAGAGAGAGAGAGAGAGAGAGAGAGAGAGAGAGAGAGAGAGAGAGAGAGAGAGAGAGAGAGAGAGAGAGAGAGAGAGAGAGAGAGAGAGAGAGAGAGAGAGAGAGAGAGAGAGAGATGTTTTTGTAAGATAGTGAAATCCTCTTCAGAAGTCTGTCTGCTTCTTCCAAATCCCCTCCAGGAGTCTTCTTCTTCAGCAAATCCTGTAAGACTGAATCGACGGGACGGGAAGTGATTAATAACTCCTTAATTCCGAAATTGATCAAAGGAAAAAGAAGGAATTAGTTATCACAGGAAAGGAATTAGGACACGTCTTCGCATGATTTTCTAATGAAAACAAAAATAAAAATGGAAACTTTGGAAGCGACCAACTCAAACTCAGCAAAAGGTCAAGTCAAAAAAATAAATTAAAAATAAATAAATGAAAGACTTATTTGCTTTCTTTTAGCTTATCAACGGTTGACCCAAAACGAATAAAGGAGCCAAGATAAAATATATGATTAAAATTTTCTCTCTCTGAGAGAGAGAGAGAGAGAGAGAGAGAGAGAGAGAGAGAGAGAGAGAGAGAGAGAGAGACTTATTAATACTTACAATTTTGGTACAAATATGAAAAGTTGACACCACGTGAGAATGTGATTTGTTATCAGTCCCAATCATTTTTAAGACCTTCGAACCACGCGACCAATTTGTTGTAACGTAAATAAAAAACGTTTCCCTCAAAAAAAGACTTGACTGTCCACACACACACACACACACACACACACACACACATTATTAACACACACACATACATATTACACATATATATATATATATATATATATATATACATATATATATATATATATATAGATATATATATATATATATATACTGGTATATATATATATATATATGAGAGTGATATATATATATATATATATATATATATATATATATAGAAAAAGAGTATATATATATATATATATAATATAGGAAAGAGAAGAAAGAGTGGAAGGATGAAGGATGGACGAAGGAATGGAAGGAAGGACAGAATGGACGGAAAAGATTGACTGGAATAATTAGTTTACATATTTTAATTTATATATATATATATATATATATATATATAGTGAGCTTATCTCTATATATATATATATATATAGAAAGAGGTGGTAGAAAGAAAGAAAGGAGGACAGAGAGAGAGAGAGAGAGAGAGA
>JABUQX010106220.1:0-7500 GCA_015478945.1 Trachelipus rathkii | reverse complement strand
TATTTAAAAAAAAGTAAAAAAGGGCAGTTTAAATTATTAAAAACCATCTGGGAATTAAAACTGAATAGATTAAAATTTTAATAAATAAAAAAAAAACTTAATAAATAATAGATAAAACTAATAGATAAAAAACCAAACCTTACAAACATTACAAAAACGTTATTAGGTTTTAGTTTTGTTAGATCTAAATTGAAATTATAAAAAAAAACAGTATGAAAAAGATAATTGGGAAAGGGGTTACCAAAACTTGGGACCGCAATTTATATCCTAATGGGAAAAAAAAATTCCATGGTCTTTTCCTATAGGGTTAAAAGCGGTCAAATAATTTTTATCTAACTTGAATTTTATTACATAAGAAAATTAAAAAAAAATCCTTAAAAAATAATATAAAGGTTGACTAAGAAAAAAATGGAATTTGAAAATGAAGATTAAAAATAAATGGAATTTGAAATATAAAAATTAAGAGCAAAAAAATAATATTCTGGAAACGGAAACTAAAAATAAAGTGAGAAGAGAGAAGAGAGAGGTGAGAGAGAGGAGAGAGAGAGAGAGAGAGAGGAGAGAGAGAGGAAGAGAGAGGGGAGAGGGTAGAAGTTTTTTGCCAAGGCTTCTTCCCCAATAAATTCGGGGGATGAATCTTATAAATAACGTTATTCGCGTTAAAAATTTAGTAGTTAATTTAAAAACGCGGCAATGTTTTTTTTTCCGTAATCCAAAATAATTTGAAATCCAACTGTTTCTGTATAAAAAAAAAATTATATCAATATATTATTTTATATAATATATATATATATATAATATACAAAATATTTAATAATATTATATAATATATATAATATATATAATATATAATATATAATTATTATTAGGATGTAACCTTTGTATATATATAAATAATATATATTATATTATAATTATATATATTATTATAATATATATTATAATTATATATATATATATTATAATTATATATATATAGATATATTAGATATAATATATATAATATTTATTATATATATAATATATTATGTTTAAATTTTAAATTCATTTTTTTTTTTAAGAAAAAAATTTTAAAAACAATTTTGTTAAAAAAAAAGCCAAAAAAATATCCTTTCTTGGGGATTGCTTTAGGAAATTTCCGCTTAAAGTTTTTTAGCAAAAGAAATCAGGCATTTGCAGCTTTGTTTCAGCCACGCCCTTGGGGGACCCACTTAGCGTCGCCCAGTCTGTAGAGGGGAAGGAAAGGATGGCTCCATGCCCTTTTTCATTCTTTTCTGGTTTAAAAAAAAAAAAAAAGTAAAGTGATAAAGAAAGAAAAATTTAATTTAAAATAAAAATTAAAAAAATCTTTAAAGGAAGAAATTTAGTAAAGGAGATGGAAAATTTTGGGAAAAATGGAGAAAAGGATTAGAGAAGAAGAAGAAAGAAGAAAGGAAGGGGAAGAAGAAAGGAGAAAGGAAAGAAAAGAAGGAGAAGAAAAGAAAAGAAGAAGAAAGAAGGGAAAGAAAGGAATCGAAAGAAAAGAGAAAGAAGTAAGAAGATAGAAGAGAAAACCAGGGAAGAAAGAAGAAAGAAGGAAGGAAAAGAAGAAAAGTAAGAAGAAGGAAGAAAGAAAAAAAGAATGGAAAAAGAAAAGGAAGAAGGAAAAGGGCGAAAAATGAAAAAGAAAAAAGTAAAAAGAAAAAGAAAAAAGGGAAAAAAGGATAAAGAAAAAAAAAAAAAAAGTAAAAAAAAAAAAACGACAACCAATAAAACAACAAAAAACAACCAACAACAACAAAAACCAACAACAAACAAAACAACCAACACAAAAACAAACAAACAAAACAAACAACAATTAAAAAAATTTGGGCACAAAAAAAGAAGCTACCCTAAGGTTTTAAAGAAATGAAATACCGTATAATGTCATTTTAAAAAAAATGGGAAAGAAAAAAATAGAAAAAGAATTACAGAAAATGGTTTTATCTCAATATTATCTAAACATTAAATGGGAAAAGAAAAATAATATAATCATAATATACAAAAAGTATATATATATATAATATATATTATAATATATATTATATATATATATATATATATATAATATATAATATTATATTATATATATATAAATAAATATATAATATTATTATATATATAATTATATTATATATATATATATATATAATATATATATTATATATATATATAATATATATATAATATATATAATAATAAATTATAATAAATAATAATTTAAATAATAATATATTATTATATTGTAAAGATATATATATAATTGAAATTATTTTATATAAACTATATATATTATTTTTGTTATTCATACAATATATGAATAAATTGATCTATTAATATATATTTATATTTAATTAAATATAAATTTTTAAATCCTTATATATATATAACTAATATTAAATATATTATATTCAGATTTTTTTATATATATATATATATATATTATAATTTATTCTAATATTATATATATATTAATATATTTATATACATAATATAAATATTTATGAATTATATATTATATTATAATTACTATATATATATAAAATGATATATATATTTAGTAATTTATATATATAAATAATATAAGTGAAGTAGAAGATAATATATTATATAATATATTATGATTTACAATTTTAAAAATTTCCTATGTGCTTTTTGTAATTTTTGGATATTATGGTCTTTAAATTCCACATATTTTCGGGAGTTTTTCATTTTTTAAAACAGCACCATCACAATGATTATAAAATATCTTAAAAAATTAGTTTGTGAAATTGTATTCTTATCCCGGATCCAAATACTATAAATAATATTATTAAACCACAATTAATCCTTAGAAAAAAAAAATAACAACTTCAGAGTTTCATTCAATGGTATTTATATGTTTAATATTTAATAAGATGTAATATACAAAATAATTTATTTGTAAAAGATTATTGCTTTTTTTTACTAGCGGTGTAATTTCAATCCTTTAAAAATGTCTGGAAGTTGACTTGGGGGGACTCTGATTATTTTTATTAATTTTCTTCTGATTATGAAAATTAAAAAAATGTTAGGAAGGTTTTTTTATAATATAGAAAAGCAAAAAATAAAAAATAGATACTAATAAATAATAATAATAATCTATAATAATTTAATAGTAATTAATAATAATAATTAATTAAATTAATAATTTTTAGTCAAAAATATTCATAATTAATTAAATAAAAATTAATAAGGTAATAAATTAAAATAATAAATAAATAATTTAGGGCAACGTCGCTACCAACCCCCCCGCTGGAAACGCAGGTTTCCAGCTTTGTGTTGGAAAAATTTCTAAATGTCACGGTGCGGTGGGGTACGCTCATGTTAACAAAACTTTACCTTCGCGCTTTGCGCGGCAAAGTAGTTTTTACCACAAAGCAAGGCTAACAGACGTTTGAAATGTTTTTTATTATTATTAATAAGATCAATATTAATTCAGAAAGTTTGGATTGTGTTGCATATTGGCAATTTTTCACAAACTGTCATGCATAAAGGTCAAAAAATAAATTTATATTATTAAAATAAATTATTTTTTTTATAAAAATTAAAAAATGAAAACTGCAAAACACCAGGAAAGTGGATAATCGAACTTAAACAGCTTAAAATAAAATTAATACTTATTATTGATTTAATAATTAATAATAATAATTAATTCAATAAATAATAAATAATAAATCTAATAATTAACAATTTAATTATAAAATTAATTAAAAAAATAAAATATTAAGCATTTATTAATAATAATTTTATTAATTAAAATTAAGAATTGAATAAATTTAATAAAAAATCAAATAGATTAATAGTAATACATAGTAATTTTCATACTAAATATTGAATAAATAATAAATGTAAATTAAAAATTAAATAATTTTAATAATTTAATTAAAAATATTTAAATATTAAAAAATTAATAATTAATAATCAAATTTAATTAAATATTCTAATAATTTTATTAAATAATATAATAAATAATTAAATTAATGATTAAATAATTATAAGATATAATTTTAATTGTGGAATTTGATAACAGTAAAGATTCCTAATCATCATAATAAAGAAGGAAGGAAGGGGAAAGAAGAAGAAGAAGAAGGAAAGAAGAAAGAAGGAAGAAGAAGATGAAAGGGAAGGGAAAGGAAGAATCAAAGCCCAGTAGGGACTCGCCGCCCTGCCAAGTTCGGGGAAACCCATCGCGAAAAAGGGTCCTGGGGTGGGGATCGGGGCCTTACGGGGACCCCCAATCCGGCTGGCGATGGGCCAAAAAGGGACCCATTCCGCGGATGGGCGGGGAAATTTTCCCAATAGTAAAGGCAAAAGGGCAATGCTACTTAGTTAACTTCATTAAATGGTCTGAGTGGGGGGACGAAAGGCTAGAGTTAATGAAGAAAACTTCTCATCAGTCCCTCCTTTGTCTCAACACTAATAACAGTTATTAGGCGAGTGGGATGTTAAAACCCTCTTGAGCTAGGAGCCCACTCATAAAGTAATAATAATTAAATTTAAATAATTATAATAATAAATAATAATAATAATAAAAATAATAATAATAATAATAATAATAATAATAAAAATAATAATAATAATAATAATAATAATAATAATAATAATAAAATTAATAAATTTATTAATAAATAATTAATATTAATAAAATAATAATAAATAATATAATGAAGAATTAATAATAATAAAATAATTACATTTCTGGGCAACTAAACCGAGTTCTTGCAGGGTACCTCCATTTTTCTATAAATTTCTTTCCCTTCAAGAGAAACATATCAGTTTTTAAATTGAAAGTTAATTGAGATAAGGATAATATAAAAATTTTTACAATCAACAATATCAACTTCACAGCCCTTTGCATGATTTTAAATTTAATTTCGTTTTAAAATTTAACCTAAAAATTTAATTCTTCTGGAATTATGCGTAAAGTTACTGCAGATTAATCCGTTTTTTTTTTTTAACAAGTTTTTTGATAGAATAGGGACGCCAGTCAGGGAAGAAGGGGTTGGGGTTAAGCTAGGTTAGATAGAGATCAACTCTGGGATAAATTGGGCATTTTTTGATAGCAACATTAAAATCGATACGTTTTAAATTTCACTTAGAATATTTTATTTTTCTTGGTTGAGGGAAAAAAATAATGTTAGTTATTTTTTGGGGACTAATAAATATTAGCTGTTTTTTCCAAAGTTTTTTTTTAAAAAAAGATTTGTCCAAAATCCTGGCTACTATAATCTCAACCCAACCCCAGGCTCCATAGGGAAAGGTTATTTTAAAACCTTTGGTGGCAATCAGCCAAAGTTTTTGCTGACAAATTCAATTTTTTGATATTTTGACAGGGGAAGCGGACTGGTTAATTTCGATATGATAGGAGTAATATAAACTTTTTTAGCGTTTTCAGGTTTTCAAGATTAGGTGGGGGGGGACCAACCTGCACCTCAAAAAACTTGACAAATGCTACATAAAAAAACTTAATACATTTTGAGATCGAGGAATATTTTTTTTAATGCAGGAAAACAAAAAAGAAAAAAAAAAAAGTTTCAATAATTATTTAAAAATTTAATAAAATAAAAACTACCAAAAAAGCTTGATGTGAGCTTATCTCAGGTTTAAAAATCTTAGTATAGTACCGGTTGAGATGGTCTCATTGCGTTTTTATTTTATATTCTTTTCATTTTTTTTAGGGTTAAAAACTTAAAAAAAAGCATGATTTTTTAATTTTTCTTCTCAATTTATTAAAAACAACTAAAAAAAAATATAAATGTTTGTTTATATTTTTTAAATTTTTTTCCACAGGCACTTCCCGCCATTAAGGAATACCCCCTTGTTGTTGCCGTGCAATTGTACGTTTAATAAATTTAAAAAAAAAATTCCATTTCCAATCTTCATGCAAGGTCCGAAAAATTTTTTCCAAGGATGTCTGCCGAAGGCCTTAATATTGTTAGGGATTAATATACCCAGAAATTTGGGGGCGAAAAGCGAAAATTATTTTCGTAATTCAAAATACTTATTTCTTGTTGTTTATTATTTTTATCAAAACTTCATTTTAAATTTTGTTCTTCAGTTTTCCTTGCATTCAATTGTTAATTTGGATTTAAAAAATTTGATTTCAGGGTTTTTCATTGTATTATTTGTTGTTTTTTAAATTAAACAGGTGTTCAACCTAAATCTGGGAGGGGGCTTGAACCTAAAATTAGGATTGTCAGGTGTTTTGGGAAGGTTTACCCTTTGGGTATCTTTTAGTTAAAAAAAGGATAAATCTCCCAATCTTAAAAATGAAGCTAATTATTATTTAACTAAATCAAATTTATCAAATTGAAAGAAAAAAATTATCCTTTAAAATTTTCCACATACGAAATGCAAATATTTTTCCAAAGAGAAATAAAAATTTTAATCTGACCGTTTCTCTTTCTTGGAGAATCGAAGAAATTTAATACTACAACAAAATCCTAATGACACAATAAGCCAATAAATATTTTTATTTCTATTTATTTATGTAATATATATATATAATATTATATATAATATATTATATTATATATATATATATATATATTTATATATTAGATATATATATAATATATAAATATATAATATATATATAATTTAATAAATAATATTATATATATTATTATTAACACTTTACTTGCTGCATATACTTGCGCTACGTGGGGCTCAAATCTTAGAGCGACCAAGAGGTCCGCATTGGCAAAGGGACCGTCGGATTCCTAGGTCCCGAATTCCCTAGTGGGGGAATTACCTAGAGAAAGTTCCCCTTCCTTGAATAAGGGCTTTGCCCGTGGAAAATTATTTGAACTTGTTAATAAAATATAAATATACAGTAATATTATATATATATTATTAACTATATATAATATATATATATATTATAATATATATAAAATTATATATATAGAATATTATTATATAATATTATATTATATTAATATATATTATTATAATAAATATATATATAAAGGAAATTAAAAAAATTCTTACAACATTTTTCCTAAACCTTGCTTAAACGTTAAATAAAGGACTTTAAATGACAAAATTAAAAAACCAAAATTAAAAAATTTAAATTGCTGTTGTTTAATAAAAAAAAGAAACTTTAATTTTAAAAAATGTTTTCTTAATAAAAAATTCGGAAATTGATGGTTCTTAAGATGCGTGACCATCCCCCTAGCAATTATGTATTTATTCTCGTGCCAAGCAGAGACAAAATCTGGTCTGTATTTAGAAGTCTTATTTTTTAACGTTTCTTATTTTACATTTTTGGTCCTTTCCTGTTATATAATTGATTTCACGATTTTTTTGTAGCGGATGGTTTGCATTCAGTTCTTTCCTTCTTTTCCCAAGGGACTAAAATATTAAATCTTATCTATTCGAAATCTTATCTATCTATCTATTCTAATCTAAATTCTATCTATCTATCTATCTAAATTCTATTCTTATCAATTTTTCAAA
>JABUQX010106219.1:17500-20091 GCA_015478945.1 Trachelipus rathkii | reverse complement strand
GCAGCCTCTAACTTTTTATCAGTAATCCTCCCATAACCCGTCTTCTCTCAAAAAACTCTTCTTTCCAGATTTCGGGGCGAACAACACAAAAGCAATCATCCCTGTATAATGGTATGTGGAATCCTCCACTTCTTGCTAATTTTCTCTCAATCATTTTTAACACTATCCATGTCACCTCACGCTCCTACTCTCTAATTTCTATCATAACTGGTCATACATGGAGAGAAGGGGACATGAGTAAATCGTCTGTCTCACTCTGCTATTAAATATTAAACATCACTTTGGACTCTATTTATTTTTACACACGCTTCAGTACCGGTGAGATACAATACTTTTGGATTTCTAGTCAGAGGTCTTAACTACTTGCATCACAATATGTTTCAATTAACACTGCCATATGGCCCTTTACACCTCTATTAAATCCTATTATACACCTGTTGCTAAATCCATAAATCCTAAATACAGTTTATCTTCTCTCCCTCATTATTCGCAACTCCATGTTTTGCTTTCAAAGTAGATTTTGATCCACACATCATCTACAACTTCTAAACTGCACCTTGTTCTTACCAAAATCAGTTCTTCTCATTTCTGAAACGCAACTCTTTATCGACCAAATATCCAACATATAATAACTGTTCCTATAAACACTCATTATAAACTAATTCCTTCATATGATAATACAGTTTTACCATTTTATCATCCTTTACCCTTTTATAAAGGTGCTAATATTCTCTCTCCTCAGATTCCCGTCGGAACTATACACTCCCAATCAAGCGCTTTGTGTTATACAACTTCAATCCATCAATCTACGCCATCTCGTATATATACTTATATATTTATATATATATATATATATAATAATATATTTATTTATTATTATATATATTATATATACTATATATATAGTATATATATATATATATTACTATTATTATATTATTAATATAATTTATAATTAAATATATATACTGTATAATATATATATATTAGATATATATTTAACTATATAATATAATTTATATATGACATAGTCAATACATTTGACCATGACATTTACATATCCTTATCTAACACATTATATATATATATATATATAATTTAATAATATATATATATATCATATTATATATTAATATATATATATAGATTATTTATATATAATAATGTATTTATATATAAATATATAGTATTATTAATGATATAATATATCTTTATTAAATTATTTCACTGTATAATGAATATATTGTAAATACATCATTATACTATATATATATATTATATATAATATATATATATATATAATATAATTATTATTATATAGAATATAGAATATATATAATATAGTATATAATATTTACTAATATTATATCCTATATATATTTATATATATATGTTAATTTATATATTGTATATATTATATATATATATATTTATATATATATATAATATATGTATAATTATATAATAAAATATATAATGTATTATAATATTTATAATATATTTACAGTAAAATATATATAAATATTGGTTTTGTGCGGTAAATCTGAAGAGAGTTTGAGAGAATTGGCTAGAGACAATTTTTTTGCAGGGTGGGGCTGTAAAAGGATGGGTTTTGAAGTCACGTAGATATAGAGTAAGGTTAGGTTTATGGAGTGAAGAACAGTCCTTGGTGTCGAAGTTATGCTAGAGTGTATTGAGCAGGTCTGGAGAAAGTG
Organism: Trachelipus rathkii; assembly: GCA_015478945.1. Taxonomy (NCBI): domain Eukaryota; kingdom Metazoa; phylum Arthropoda; class Malacostraca; order Isopoda; family Trachelipodidae; genus Trachelipus; species Trachelipus rathkii. Next base: position 18,376 of record JABUQX010106219.1, on the reverse strand, counting down.
GACTGAAAATTTATAATATTTAGGATAGCTATATATGTTTGGTTTGATGAAATAGGAACGGATGATGCCGATGTGTAGTAAGAAAGTTGTGAATTTCAGGAAGGTGGCTGGTGCAATTTAAATCTTTGGTGGATGTAAAGATGAGCTAAGTCCTTGAGGCGCTAGGGTCTTGCGTGTGGGTATGCTTGTACTTGTTTAGAGTGCTCTGTAGTGGAGAACAAGATTGGATGTAAATGAAGAGGTATAGATTCGCCTAAAGTTACACATGTTTCAGATGGACAAGTCTTAGGGGCGTGCTAGGTAAGAGAAGAATTGATAAATGAGGAATGAACGTACTACAGAGTTGTATGGTGTGAAAAAGGGATAAATAAGAGAATAAAGGAACTATGCTTTGAGAGTATTTTGATTATAATGTTTAAAAGGAATGGATGAATAGTCCCGGTTGTTAAGCCGGCCTGTAATAGATAGTGGTGATGGTTGGTTGAAAATCAACCTGGCTGGTGGACAGCGAAGAAAAAAAAGTGCAATTGAGTCAGCAAAAGAAGCGTCTGGAGGAGTGAAATGTGAGTTTGGCAGGGCGAGAGAGAAAAAGTGGCAATATAGGAGTAAATTGGCAAGGTTTCTTGTGAGGGGTGTATGATTGTTGGCCACCTGGGCAAGGGATAACCCACATTTGCGAAAAGATCCATAGTGAGGTCCGTCGGCTGTCCGTAAAGCTCTAGTGTGATTTTTCTGAACTGCGGCGAGTTCTCACTAATATGTATAAAGGGGAGGGAAGGCTGGTCTTTCTTTTCGACTTGTTGTCATCATTTCTTCTACTACTTTTCTTGTTCCAGGTGGCATGTTAACGCACCTTACCCCAGTCTTTGGAAAAAA
>JABUQX010106219.1:0-15000 GCA_015478945.1 Trachelipus rathkii | reverse complement strand
ATAATTTAAATAGAATGTTTTTCTCACCAGCATTTTCAGGGGGCCTCGAGCACGACGGGGACAGAGGGGAGACGAAGTCCTCAACCCGTCGTTCACTAACTTATTAATTCTTGTTTATTAATTTTAATTCATCAATTCTAGCTCATTATTTCCAGTTTGTTAATTCTAGTTCCTTAATTATAGTTCATTAATTCTAGCTCATCAATTCTTCATTAATTCTATTTTTTTAACTTCAGTTTAATATATCTAGTTCATTAATTCAAGTTTATTATTTCTATCTAGTTCATTAATTCAAGTTTATTTATATCTATATAGTTCAGTGGACGACGGGGGGGACTTTCGTCCCTACCCTATCTGTTCCTCCGTTCGTCCTTCCGAGCCCCCCATTGGTGAAATTTTTTTTTTTTTAATATTTCCAACGAATAAAGTGCAAAAAAAATAAAATAAATATCAAAAACCCCTCCTTAGAATTTCTTGTCCGGCTGACAAAATGAATGTAATTTATGTTTTAACTCAATTAGGTGCTGTAGCCGTTCTCGAGTTACTAATAGATGTCGGCATAGTCTTATTATGACACTCTGACCATCATTATATATATATATATATATATTATAATACTATTATATTATATATATATATACTATATTATATATAATATATATACTATATATTATAATTATATATAATATATATATATATAGTATATATATTATATATATGAATCATGTGAGTTATTATGGACTCCGTTAATTTATGTTTCTACCCCTAATTGTTTTTTCATATATTGTTTAGTATATATAATAATATATATATATATACTTATATTATATAGTAATATATATATATATATATATATAGTATATATATATATATATATATATATTATATTATTATATATTAATATATATATGATAGTTGTTAGTTGTCAGCTCTGTGCTGTGAGTTTGTAGAATGACTTGTTTCCATTGTGTCATTTAACCTGTAGTCTTGATTTAAATTATTTTAGATTTCATCTCATGTTTAAATTTTTAAGTGCCTTAGTGTTGTTTAATGTTTCATTTTATTACATTTACAAAAATCCATTTTTATATATATATTGGAAATTGGAGTATTAAATGAGAACTCTACAATTAACTTTGCCATGTTGAAACTTTAAGCTAACATTCTTATCCATATTCTTTTCTTTACTTTCTTCTTTCAAAACTGATAATCTCTAATAAAATAAGGATTTTTTATAGAAATCTACATCACTCTTTTTATCATAATATAGATAGTTTTTAAATTTAAAAATTTTAAATATGGTTTTAATGTATGGTTTTACACCAGGCGTTAGGTGTACACTTTATACTTTAGCTTAATTGTTTTAGCATTTGGATTTATATGTTCATTTTATTTAATACTAATTTAGTTTGTAGCCTTCCATATGAAATTTTTAAGTTAAGGTGTCTTATTTAGTTGCTTTTAAAAGCTTTTTAGATTTACTTTTCCGTTTTGTGTGAGCGGGGTTTTAAGGCGTTTTAAAATTTCCCTAAAGTTTTATTAATACAAAATTTGAATTTATAAATAATTTTAGAATATAAAACATTTTTTAAATAATTTAGCAAGTTTTTAGGATTGTGTGGATCATATCTTTTATTACAACGATTTCCTCTAAGTTTTATTTTCTCTGTCTGGTCTTTTAGCGCTTGTTTTTTATTTAGTTTGCTGTGCGTATGGCGTGTGTATAACATTAATGTGCAGGATGTGAGCGTAGGTTGGCAGTGGCATTTCATTGACTACTTCACCATACAATCGCGGCTTTAAAGCTCTACACTCTGCTTCAGTGGAACATACTACCAAAACTCTATTCTTAATCTAACCTCTATACTTTTGAGCTCTTGTCTGAGACTTCACAGTTTGGCCATTTAAAGAATTCTTCCTCTATATACTAAACTCGTTATTAATGAGTATCCAAACTTAACAACTTTAATTTTACCTCAATAATTTCTCCAGTAAGTCTAAAGGTAGTTGTGAGTATGTGCCTTAATTGATAAATCAAGCATTACTATCCTCTAGTATACACAGTCATCTCTAGGAATTAATTACCTTTCGAATCTCCTAATTTTCGAATGTTCTACTAGGCTTATAACATCTTTATCTCCCTTCTTATTAATTATTACAATAATCTTTTGTGCTTCTGTACTATCTAGTGCTATTATCTATACTATATATATTCACTAACTAAGAACAGTAATTTTTCCCATTAGCTTATTTTGATAAAATATCATATTACTTATACTTACTTCTCATAACGAGACTGTTTAATATATATCTATCATATACCTATTCTCATTATATATGTATTATTATATTATATTATTAATCTCTCATCCCAAATAGCTGAGGTTCCTCTATCTTAGGGGATTTCAATGTACACTAAACTGAATTGTTTTGGGGTCCTCTCTCACTGATTTAGGTGGGGAGGTAGCCGAATCATTCCTAGCATACCTTCCAACGTCTTGGAGAAACTAATTAAAGAACCGACACACAATTCCGGTATCGTCCGGCAACCCAATTCTGACAAACTACACTATGACACTATGTTTCCGCACCACTATCCTACATTTCGTACGCTCTTACAAATACACACTCCACTTTCGCTCCTACTCGGTAATCTGACCCACAACCTTATATCTTTATTTTAAATACTTTTCTCTCCAACAGCTCATCCTGCCTTTCTTCTTCAACTCCGTTTTTTTCTGAGCAAGCTATTTGATACGGCCGCCCGGATTGGAGGGGGCGCCAATTTCTGTGCGAGTTGCTATCATAGAACTAAACTTTAAGTATACTTAACTGAGAGAAAGAGTGATGACTGCTTCTTGTCTCTGGTGATCGCTATTCGCGCTTATGCCGATAAGGTGGGAAAGCAATGTAGATGCGTTGATAGAGGGTGCAGACACTGGTGTCATATCTCTTCTTCGAGAACTAAAAATCTTTCTCGTCCATCAATAAAATCCATTGTTCGATACGTGTGCATTGTTTCTCAGTGAGCACGATTCAGGGCGTAAAGAAGGAGCATGTGCGCTATCGGCGCATGATAGGACAAAAAATTTCTACTCGGAGGTATTTTCGTTGCAACTGAGATCAAACGACAGGTCTCTTAGCTAATTAATGACAATTCTGCTAAAGAATATCTGCTGTTTGCAAGCGGATACTCTGTCGAGCGAGCAAGTCGGGCTTTTCATCCAACACGAAAAGTGCTGCTATACTCTCTTCACCTTGTTCTTCGCTACTGACAATTTTCTGGCCTCTTGCAAAAACATCTCTAACAATTTCTGGAAATCTGCTCTGCCTTTCCTCCTCTTTATTCGCTCTGATGGTTCCTGGTTGCTCACTACTCTCTCCATCTGAAAGGCCCAATCTCTTTCGGCCCTTCCTATTTTCTCCCCTCTAACTCAAACCCACTGGCGATTCGTGGCATTCTCATCCTCCTCCTTGCTCCTCTCAGGTGTCCTATGCCTTTGCCTGTGATTAACAATTTGATCGAGCGTTACATGGGGCTCCTGATAATCTACGAACGTTTAGGAAGGCGGGTGGCCCGGATGGCATTCCTGCCCCCGAATGTTTTGTTGCCAGGGCAGGTGGTGCTTCCGTGCTAAATCACCCCCCTCGTTCAACTCTATATTCTTATAGTCAATACCTAACCTCACTTTCCTCAGTGTTTGGGAGCACGCACTATTTCCAGAACTAAAATTGCCCGATAGAAAAAGTGAATTCCGTCTTTTCATACTGATGTCCTTTCCTCTAAAAACTATCGCCCTAATAGCTCTTAACTTGCTAGATTGTCTAAGTTTATATTATCCTTTAAACTTCTGTTTAAATTTTCATTTATTCACTTATGACTCATAGAGACATGGAAATCGTCATTCCCTTCTTTGTCCCGATCGCCAGTACACGGCTTTCGGCGCTTCGAGCTTCTACGCTGGCGATATACTTTCCTATCTTACAATTACTGATATCTTGATTGTGGCTTTGGTCCTCACCTGCCCTTAGGACTACCGGGGAGACTGCGTGGTGGCGCTTGACATATTGCCAAAAGCATTTGACACGGTGTATGGCAAACGCGTCACTAAGACTCTCCAAGGCTCCCCCTCCCTTTTGGCCGTTTTCCTCTACCCTTCTCTTTCGCCTCTACTTATGTCCTGTTTTCCTCTTTCAAAATCCGCTCAAATCGTGGGTCTGTTGTTGAATGGGGCTCGACTTTTCTTCTTTTTTCTTCTTGTCACTTATTCTGTTTCAATAACTGAGTGGTGTTCCTATTCCAGTGGTGTTCGTCATTAATACCATATCCCACTCACTGTGTATTCCATACTTTTTCCATCATGATCTCTCAACTGCTCATCTAACTCTCTTTCACAGATTGTAAAAGTTGACTTTGAAATTACAATAACTTTATTTTCTTAGAATCTCTTGTGACTGTTCCCTCTTTCTAACTTCTTAGAATTGCCCTCTTCCCGTCCTTAATCTAATTCTCCGATTCTATTCACTCCTAGCTGATTCCTGTGATAGAATTTTTCCGGGTGGAGGCTCGGTCTGGAACACTTTGTGAAAACTCAATTCTTCTGAAAAACTCAACTTTCTACAATCCTTCCACTCTCTAAGTACACTTTTTCCAACTTCTCCCTATCTCATTTCCGACGGTTCTCAAATTCGTCTATTCTTCCTGTTTGACAATATAAACCATTCGCTCTTTGGCTTAACGATAAAACAAAAACTAAAAAAATATAGTCTTGGAAACCTCACACACAACGGTTTGCTAGGGCGCGCCGGCACTCAAAGAAAACTGGGCAGTTCTGTTTAGACAACTGGCGGAAGACTTTTTTTATTCCACTCCTTCGATCCTTCATTATCGTAATCTCTGGTATCCTTACCATCCGGAAATCTACAGATGTCCCTTAAGGCTGTTGATGTGTGCTGAACACTCTGCTCTCGCCGCGGCTGATTGGTGCGGACGACAGCTTCCGTACGATCGCGCTTCTATGATTTTTTTTATTTTTTTTCAAAGACTACGATTGAGACTCCCGTCGGCGATGTGTATCAATGAATGCCCTAGTGTATGCACATTTTTTGGACAACCCTGGCCGCTTCACCACGTCTATGTTTCTATGAGTACAAAAAGTGCACTATTACTGTTTATTTGTACTCTTAAAATTAGCGAATATTTGGAAATCTAAATATAATATAAAGAGCATGTCTTTCTGCTCACCTCATTCTTTGCGTAGCGGCACGTCATTTCAATCTCTATGCATGATGGTTCATGTCATCTTACGATTAATTTATTGACCATTTTCCAAATTATTATCTATTCTTCCAAGGTGCGAAATGGTGACTCCTTCCCCTCTCAACGTATTCCTTTTAATACCTTCCGGGGAAATTATTCTTTTTTAAAAATCTATTGTTCCGTGTTCTTCATTTTTGTCGCAGTAGGAGGTTACTCGTTCTTCACACCTTTCTTACTGGGAAGTCCTTTTTGCTAACCGCTAAGCGTTAAGCGAACAAACACAAAAGTACAGTTTTGTTGGTCAGTGCAGGAAAGAGGTTTTAACAGTATTAGTCAAGGAGAAGGGTTTGAAGTTAAGAAAAGTGATAGTTTGGTGGTCTAATCACTATGACGGTCAGGGATACGGGCAGGCAAATGAAACATATTTAAAGTTGTTCCCGATAAAGAATAGTAGAGGGGTTCACCATTTGCACCTTGGAAAATAGATAATAATTGAAATGGTAATAAATAATGGTAATAATTGAAATCATCATAATGAATGACGTCGAAGAATGGTGAAGAAAAGAATGCTCTTTATATTAATATTTAGATTCCAAAAATCTAATTTTAAAGACAAATAAACAGAATAGATGCATTTATGTACTTCATAGAAACATGTGAACAGTCAAAAAATCTTGTGGCTATTGGAGTCTCATCGTCTTTGGATAAAAAATATAAAATATAGATCGTAGAATGTAGGAGAGCAAGTTTTGCTACAAGACGCTAAGACATCTGAGTTTCGGTAAGGAACAAGATACGATATATAATCGAAGGGAGGTGGGGTTTAATAAAGTGTAAATTAGAATAGACCCGGGTATGTTGCAGAAATTAATAAAGAAAGGGGGAGATTATCAGAGCAAATCAGCAGTCTTTTCGATTAAAATTTAATCATTAGAATCTGAAAAACTTTCGACAATTGGGAGAGAAGTGAATGAAAGGCATTCTTTGGATGCCTTTCTTTGCAACATCTCCGATATTGTTAGCTTCCCTTCTATATTTATATTTTTTAAAGAAATATTGTTTACATTTTAGATTGTTCGGTGAATGTGAAGAAGAAAATGGAGGTGGGGGAGTGCTCATTGGACTTGTATTAAGCAGTGGAGTGCAGTAAGAGGTTAAAATATATATATATATATATATATATATATACTATATATAATATATATATGAGTAATCATTATATCTTATGGTTGTAAGGTATATATTATATATATATATATATATATATATATATATATATATATATATATATATATATATATATATATATATATATATATATATATATAATTATATAATATATATATATATATATATATATAATAATATATCATATATATATATATATACTTGATATATATATTATTATCTATATATACTATATATAATACTATATTATATACATCGGTAATATCTATATATAATATATATATTATATATATATATAATATATATTATACTATAATATAATTATAAACCTATATAATATATATATATATTATATATATATATATACTATACTTATATATATATATATATTATATATATATATATCATCTTTATTATATTATAATTATATATACTATATATATATTATATCATATAATATATACTATATAAAAAAAAAATAATGTGCTTTATCCCCTACTTTTCTCCATCTTTGATTTCCAAAAAATTGGACTGCTTTTTCCTGACTCATCTACCCATTCTTCAGCACTAATAAATTTACGTCTAGAAAAAATGAAATTTTACAATTAAAATTACACAGATGAAAAGCCTATATATTATATCACACAAAGGTACAACTAAATTTTACGACTTGAGAATTGGAGACAGGCAAAAGGTACATTTATACTGAAAAATTAAAACAAATCAAAAATTTTTAAAAAATGGAATAAAACTCAAACAAACGAACGTGACAGAAATCTGAGAAAATTTTATAGTGTTTTTCTGAGTTACGAAACTTTAATATTTGAAAGGAAATTACAGTGATGCTTTATGTGACAGTGCAGGGCTTACGCTTGGAAATGCTGTATAATTTAACTCCGTCTGCGGTGAAACAGCTATGTGTTCATACTGTATAACGTTAAACTGTATTTGTTTTATCTCTAATACGGGCTTTTTCGTACTCCGCCAAAAGATCCGAATATCTTCCGGTTCTATAGCAGTGAAAAAGATACTTTCAGTACCTCCTTGCAACTAATTGGCATGGGCCTTGCCTTCTTTGTTCCCACGGGATATTACTGCTTGGGGAGGGGAAGGGTCTATAAGGGGTTTAATTATTGCCTTAATCCGTAGGTGCAAATCCCTTCTGGATTTTTAACGTTCATACATTATCTTTCTTGCTTCAACATAAAACTCTTAAAAACCTATGCTTTATACTTTGCCTGTCCGATCCGCACCCATTCATTACAGCTATATAGTACTTTTAGGAATTCTGCTGTCATTAAATTAGTGTTTCTTATATTCGTAACAAATCGCGTTCACTATTTTTATCTATTCAAAATTTCTTTTAATCCCTAACATTAAAACTAATAAGCAAAGAATGAGAATCTTAAATGAAGGATATATAATATTACATATAAATTGTAACACCATCTTCCGTCCTCTAACTGACTTTTTAATTTTCGAAGAATACTGAATTATTTTTTAAAACTTTAATTCTTTCCGAAAAAAATCGTTGTTCGGCTTCTAAAATAGGATAATAATTTAACTCGACATAAAGTTTCAGTTCACGAGGAATAAGTACAAATGTTAATATTAATGCATTTACAAAATGCAATAATCTTATTGTTTGAGTAACGGACTGTGGGGCTTTTGCAGCAAAGCCGTTGTAACTCATGAATTTGTTAAGATATCACAAAACAAAGGATTGTGCAAACTCATAATTTCTCCGAAGGGGTTGGAAGAAAAAAGATATTTAAAAAGCTGATGAGAGTGTTAATTTAAAAAAAAAATGGTGGGATACAAAACTTATTTTTATATCTACGTTATTATTAGTAGCAGTTAAAATTAATTTAATTACAGCCATTGTTACATAGATCTATGAATATAGGTACGTTATGAATAACACTGATAAGTTAGTTTATTCATTCAGAAAAGGTATAAAATACAACATACTATAAACATAAACATCAAGAAAATCATAAGAAACTAAAATCACCTTTTAATTCTGAAATCGTATCTCACTTCTATCTAATATAAAAATTTGCTTAATATGTTGACCATCTTCAGTATGTTTTTCTTCTTTAATAGCCAATGGTTCATCTTTGACTTCAATATCTTCTTTAATATTTATATTTGGGTAAAAGTAATTTTCCTGTTGAAAAGAAAAGATCTTTAAAATAATGAAGAAGTAGAAAAATGAAGCGAAGAATTAAAGGAGAAGATGCAAAAGGAGGACAATAAGAAGAAGGACAAGAAGAAAATGGAGAAAAGAAAAAGGTGAAGTAAGAGAACTACAGGACACCTACTAATAAAGACTTTAGACTAATAAAGGCTAGTCTGTCAAGTATTTGTTGATTTTGGGTATATGGCTTATTTAATGATGATGTTCACGGACTTAGAACAGATCTGTTCAATGCATTAAATTTTAAGTTATTAAAAGTCTGTTAACTGTTGCTAAGGAATTATTTTATTTTTTTTAATGCGATAAACTAGAGTCCTAACTTTAAATAGATCTGTTCAAAACAATAAATTCACACGTTGTTACATGTCTGTTTAAGTGTTGTCTGTGGATTATTTTGACTTATTCAATATGACATATGAGCTTGCCCTCTTAGAACAAATGTTTATAAGCAGTACACATCATAGTTCATATAAGTTCGCTCATTGGTGAAGAAAAACTAAAAAAAAAAATTTAACAGAAAAAAAACGCAGGAAAAGAAAAAAGAAAAAACTACCACAGAACACTGAATAGCAAAGACATTGCAGTCTACTCAAAGTTAATGTGTCAAGATTTTGTTATTTTTAGGTATTTGACTTATTTATTGTGTTGGATATGTGTCAACTGTCTTGGAACAGATCTGTTTGATTTTACAAAATCTAGTATTTGCTCTTTTGTGGTATATGATTTATTTATTGTTGGAGATCACTATAACAATAAAAAATAAAAGAAAATAATAATAATTAATAATATAATAATAATAAAAAATAATGTGAATACTGAAACTTAGAAGCTTTTATTTATTTATTCGCTGAAATCTTTTCCAAACTGAGCAACTTGTCAAAGCTTTGGCATCTTCTATATCTTCTGAAGTTCACGAGTTCATCCTTAATTTCCATTTCACTATAAAATAAAATATTAACTTTAAAAAATTTACTTTTTACATACCATATAAAACGATGCAAAAAAAAAAATCTTTGATTTAATAACTAAAAACAATTAAATATGCTGAAAATTAAACATTATTAAAGACTGCTGAATTTTTGAAATGCAACAGAAGATACATGAAAATAGTCAGCAAAATTCATACAATATCATATATATAGATCAACCTATGTAGTAAATGATGATGATTGATATAAAAAAAAAAAAAAAAAAAAACAGCAACAAAAGATTGCAAGTACTTCTGCAAAAGTCAATCCAATTGCACTGGTTTCCAATACGCATAGTACAATTACTCCAAAAAAAAGTACTTAAATTATGTACTGATGTAAAAAAATGTATTTAGTACTTTAACTTGAAAACCCCCCCCCCGGGCAGGCCTTGGAAAATAAAATATACATATATATAATATATATATATAATATATAATATATAATATAGATAATATATATAATTATATATATATATATTATATAAATATAGTTTTAATTTATAAGTGTATTTAATATCAATAATTAATCTAAGAGATACTTAATAATTATATATTTCTTTTATGTAACTTTAAACCGAAACTTTAAGGAAATGATCTTTTAAATAAAGGAGACCAGCCAAGACAAATCCTGGTTTCTAGCGACCAACAGTTTAGCTTTACCGTTATTCATTCTATCATTTATTTAATTTATTTTGAATAATAATTATTTAATTTTAATTTAAATATTTTTTATGACTTGATGAAAAAATACATTGATCTTTGTGAGGAAGTCATGAAAAATATTTTTTTATCATTTGCCTATTGCGTCATAAGATGCAATAGAATTAATCCCCAATTCTAATTTCCAAAATGTTTTAAAAGCACCACAAGTTTCTTCTACTTACTTTAATATATTTAACATTTATTTTTCAAGTAACAAATGATTGAAATAAGAATTAGCTATATGTGAAGCCGTGAATTTGAATTCCTTCTCATACATGATTATGTGAGGTTGTTCATTTAAAAGATATCTTATGATGACACAATTGGTTTTATTAGCTGAAAAATTTAAACCGTAGGTCCCTGGTCATTTAATTTTTAGGGAATATAAAGCTTTCTGAATTGTTTTTTAAAGCAGAAACCTGAAAACATGGATCACAAAACCAACATGCACAATCAACTGCATTGAACAATAAAATATTGTATCAGTGGATGCCATTTCATAGATGGTCGTATAGCTATCATTTTTTTTTTTAGAAAGGGACTCCACATTTCATTTGAAATGTCTCTAAAGTAGATTTTGCTAATTAAAAGGATTATCATATGAGGAAAACTAATTTTATTTCATTTGTAGAATGCTGCATGCTAGATTATTTATTTTTTTATAAATTATTTTTAGTTAAACTATTTTATGGTAAAATTCAATTTTTCGTCTGAGCTTCGATATTCGATATATCGAACTATATCTATATAACGAGTATGCGATATATCACATATATTATATATATATATATATATATATACTATATAGCACTATATATAATAATAATTATATATATATATATATAATAATATATATAATATATTATATATAAATACAATATATGTAGTTCTATATTATATATATAAAAAAATAATATAAAAATATATATCTATGTGCATATATTGTAGTTCTGTTTATAAATATATTTGCAAATAGGCTTTACTGTATTTCGTGAACAGCAGTTTTTGGCAAAGCACTCATATATAAGCAGATGTTAATTAGAAATCCATATTTGAAATGATGTTTTTATTCAAACATAACGTAAAAAATGCAATGAAAATTAAAAGTAACAAAAGTCCCTTCTGTTGAGTATACTCTCTCTTCGTATGCAAATGGTAGTCACAGCCTTTCCAGCGCGTTTTCCAATTGCCTCTGACTCTTCGTTTAGTACAAAAATTTGTGATCGAAAAATTCAAGCCGCAGCCTTTTCCTTGAAGTTATCGCTCTTGCCGGAGATTTTCTGAGAGAGTATCTTGAGAGATTTTCTTCTTAATTGTTTAATAATTGCTTTAATCTGACTAAAGAGTATCTCAAACGGACGTTATATATTATTTCATTTCGACATGCTAAAATTTTGCTCGCGCAAATCTTAGCATAAGTACGAAACATAATTAAATTTTTTACAAAGTTATAATGGAGTGCTACATTACTTCCCGCTAAACACGGAATGAGAAAGTATGTTATAATATTTATACACGATAAAAATTAACCTTCATTCAAAGTATACATTATTGTGGGCATAACAAGCACAAAACATATAAAACATGTCAATGAGGCTTAAAAAATAATAAACTAAAAAAAAATAAAATTACTTTCAAATGCAAACATATCTAATTATGTCCTAAAACATAAGTAGACATAGAAAACATTTGAAGGCGAAAATAGTATATACAAAATTACAAGCATAACTGGTTACATCGAAATCTAAAAACATATCATACCAAATATCGAATACATAAAAAATGACAATAAGTGTATAGCTATATACACAAAAATATAAGTTACATTCAAACACAAGCATATTTGTTATATCCGTTAGATATATAGATCATACCGTGAGAATTTAATGCATAAAAATACAAAAAATGTTCATACAATAATAATCATTGATATGAAACAATAGATATTCACAAGTTAAATAGGCACATTGATCGAACCGTTAAATCGAAGGAAAGGTCCAGTATAAGACGTGCCTAACGTATCCATATTGACCAATGCGCACTTAGTTCAACAGTTGTTATTATAGAGAAAACATTGCTTTGGACAATAATAGAGACCGAAGTTGCTTGAATTAGCGTACCTTTATTTTGAAAAATTCTTCAGGTGAGAGTTCGGATGACTTTTAAAAGTTATAATCGGAAAAGGAATCGAAATCTCAATTACAAAATAATCGGAATTAAAACCAGAGTCCGATTACCATGTAGCAGATTCCAAAGTTTTTGTTCAAAATATCATTTTTCCAAAAGATGATTTTTATTCGATTACTTTTACGTTCATTCAATTTTTTAATTACTTTTAGGCTTTCTAATATCTAATTATTATTTCCATTTCGAAATTTTTAACTCGAAATAGATGAAAAGAAAATTTTGACCGTTAAGAAAGTTTGCTATGTCTACGATGAATCCCAGCTCTATAGTTGTGATAAAAATAAATTACATCATTATATTATTAAAAATGAAAATGCAGCGTTCGCTATCGATAATGTTCGTTCTTGAGTCATTTCTCTAGTGTTTGATTGATTTATTGTTAGTTTTCTTTTCTCATTTTGTTTGTTTTAGGCGTTGATTAAGTTCTGGGTGTTTTTCTCCGGTTCACCAATTATATTAGGCGATTTAACTTGCTAAAATGGTGGCTTATTTTATGAGCAAGCACTCTATATAAAAGGATGCTAATTTAGAAATCCATATTTAAATGATGTTTTTATTCAACCATTAAGTAAAAAATATGCAATGAAAGTTTTTAAAGAGTAACAAAATCCCTTCTGTGAGATATCTCTCTCTCGTATGCGAATTGGTAAGTAGTCACCACCTTCCAGCGCGTTTTCCACAAATGCCTCTGACTCTTCGTAGTACAAAAAATTTGTTTTAAAATCAAGTCGCACCTTTCCCTTGAAGTTATCTCTCTTCGGAGGTATTCTGGAAGCAGTACTGGAGTAAGATTGTCTTCTGATTTTAAAATGCTTATCCTGACTGAAAGAATACAACAGACGGTAATACATTCATTTGAACTTATGCTAAAATTTTGCTCGCGCAAATATTAGCATAAGTACGAACATAAATTAAAAAATTTTACAAAGTTATAATGAGTCTATATATATATATATATATATATATATATAATAGTATATATATATAAATATATTTATATATAATATATATATATTATATATATTTATATAATATATATATATATATATATAATATATATATATATATATAATATATATATATATACGATAAATAGTATAGGTTAGGGGGCTAAAGCTACATCATTAAACAGAAAAACGACGCAACCTACAGCAAGGCACCACATGTTGCATATGCATGCACTGAAAAAAAGACTTTTGACCGCCAAAAAAAATAGGCCCGGATTTAAGGGGTGTTTAAAAATCTAACGAAACCCACGGGTAGACCACCCCGAGTCAGGAGTAGGTCTCTCGCCTCAGCGTGGATATCGGTGGGACTAATCTCCTCCCTCGGGAGTCTCCCGAACCCCCCTCTTGTCTTGGTGTCCGGAGGCTCCTCCGACCATCCCCTCCGTGGTATAAACATCCCCCCCTTCATCCCCATCCGCCTCTGAGCCCCTAAGAGAAGTAAAACTCCTTATTAGGCTCGATCAAAGCCCCCTATATGGCCATGATATAATATAATATAATATATATATATATATATATATTATATATAATATATATAATATATATATATAATAATATATATATATATATATATATATAGCGTCGCGGGGTGACCAGCCCGCCTCTTTAGGTGATTCGGTCCACTCTAAAATAAAATAAAAAATAAAATAAAAAAAAAAAAATTTCGCTCATTTATAGCCACCCGCTGAAGTACTACAAGTTAATTTATATCATATTTAATTCTAGAAAAGTTTATATTTTTAAAATGTTGAAATTAGGGTACAAAATTCCTTCCAATAGAACTTCACTTTTGAAAAATGTGAGTTTTTAACTCGTATAAAATGAAAAATTTGGATCGATTTAATTTTTTTCAGTGATACCTCAGAGTATGAGCTAACTGGCAAAGTAAAATTTTTGATCCAAGCAGATTATGTGCAAAAAATGCGGGCGTAACTGTCATCACCCCGCCGGGTAAAAATTGATGGGGGTGGCTCGGACCACCATTGGTTTTTTTGCTATTTTACGGATATTATTGACATTTTATACGTCAAAATTAATTTAATTAAAAAAATTAAACTTACATTTGGTGAAAAATTTTTAAAAAATGAAATTTAAATAAAAAAAAACGAGTTCAAAAAAAGGTGTCAAAATTTTTGGGCGGAGGGGTGAATCGCACCTTATCTATATCGTTATTTTATTTATCATTATTGACATTTATTACTTATACGAATTTTAATATGATAAAAATATTATATTAAGTAAAAAATTAATATATTAAAATTGAAATATACATAAAAACGAATTTAAACAGATGTCGAGTCACCCCTCAAGGTGTCCGGCCTCACCCCTCCACGGGCAGCTGCACTCGGCGTTATTCAAACTTTAAGAAAAACTTTTATTATTAGAATTACATTATTATTTTTTGTGTGCTTATGCCGACTATAGGGCCTTGATTTACAAAAAAAAAATTCCAAAAAGGCCAGTTTTAGTTACTGAAACTATTATC
>JABUQX010106218.1:0-10704 GCA_015478945.1 Trachelipus rathkii | reverse complement strand
GCATCTAAGGTTACGTTTCCTGAGAAGGAGGTAGGTAGCCACTAAACCGCAAGGAACCAAAGCATTGGTCCGTAGGAAATAGTTACAACAGTAAAAAGATACCTGTTAATCTTTCATTTCAGATATGTTTTCGCTTTTTACTATATTCAGAACCTAACTAGTTTCAGGTAATAGAAACAATAATTCACGCACTAAGATACTTTTCCTGAAGGAGGATACGGTAGCACAAACCGCAAAGGAACCAAAAGCGATTGATGTCCGTTAGGAAATAATTACAACAGTTGAAAATTTAATGTTATTCTTTTCATTTCAGTTGTTTTCCCTTTTTACTATATTCAGGACTCACTAGTTTCATGTAATAAAAACAATAAATCACGCATCTAAGTTACTTTTCCTGAAGAAGGGGGTAGCACTAAACCGCAAATGAACCAAAGCATTGATGTGTTAGAAATAGTTACAACAGTTAAAGGATTAGTATATATTCTTTTCATTTTCAATATGTTTTCTCTTTTTACTAAATTCAGCACCTCCTAGTTTCAGGTATAAAAACAATAATTCACGCATCTAAGGTTACTTTTCCTGAAGAAGGAGGTAGGTACACTAAACCGCAAAGGAACCAAAGCATTATGTCCGTAGGGAAATAGTACAACAGTTGAAAGATAACTGTTATTCTTTCATTTCATTTGTTTTCTCTTTTTACTTATATTCAGAACTCACTAGTTTCAGGTAATAAAAAACAAATAATTCACGCATCTAAGTTACTTTTCCGAGAAGAAGGTAGGTAAGCACTAACCGCAAAAAAACCCAAAGCATTGATGCCGTAGGAAATATTTACAACAGTTGAAAGATTACTGATTCTTCATTTCCATTAGTTTCTTCTTTTACTATATTCAGCACCTCACTATTCAGGTAATAAAACAATAATTCACGCATCTAAATCTGTTCCTGAATAAGATGTATGTAGCACTAAACCCAAATGAACAAGCATTGAGATCCGTAGGGAATAATTACAACAGTTAAAAGATTACTGTTAATCTTTCATTATCAGATAGTTCTCTTTTACTATATTCAAACCTCACTGTTTCATGTAAAAAAACAATAATTCAGCATCTAAAGGTTACTTTTCTTGAAAAGAGTAGTAGCACTAAACCGCACAGGAACCAAAGCATTGATGTCTAATATAAATAATTACAACTGTTGAAAGATTACTGTTATTCTTTCATTCCAGTGTTTTCTCTTTTACTATATTCAGCCGACCTCACTAGTTTCAGGTAATAGAAAACATAATTCACGCATCTAAGGTACTTTCTCTGAAGAAGAGGTATGTAGCACTAAATCCGCAAAAACAAAGCATTGATGCCGATAGGAAATAATTACAAACAGTTAAAGATTACTGTTATTCTTTCATTTCAGTTGTTTTCCCTTTTACTATATTCAGGACCTCACTAGTTTCAGGGAATAAAAACAATAATTCACGCATTAAGTTATTCTCCTGAAGAAAAGGTAGTAGCACTAAACCGCAAAGGTAACCAAATGCATTGATGTCTCGTATGAAAAATAGTTTACAACATGTGAAGATTATGTTATCTTTCATTTCAGTAGTTTCTCTTTACTATATTCAGCCACCTCACTAGGTTTCAGTAATTAAAAACCAATATTCACGCATCTAAGTTATCTTCCTGAAGAAGGAGTATGGTAGCACGTAAACCTCAAAAACCAAAAGCATTTATGCCTAGGGGTATAATATTATGTTACAACAGTTACAAGCATTACTGTTATCTTTCTTATTCAGATTATGTTTTCTCTTTTATAATTCAAACCTACACTATTGTCAATGTAATATAAAACAATAATTCACTGCATCTAAGGTACTTTTCCTGAAGAAGATGTATGGTAGCACGTAAACCGCAAAGAGGAACCAAAGCATTGATGTCCAGTAGTGGAAATACATTTACAACATGTTGAAAGCATTACTGTAATTCTCTTCATTTCAGTTGTTCTCTTTTTACTATATCAGAACCTCACTATTTCAGTATAATAGAACAATAATTCACGCATCTAAGGATACTTTTCCGTAGGAGGTATGTAGCACTAAACCGCAAGAGAACAAAAGCATTGATGTCCGTAGGGAAAGTAGTTACAACAGTTGAAATATTGCTTTTATTCTTTCATCTCAGTTGTTTCCCCTTTTTACTATATTAAGAACCTCACTAGTTTTCAGGTAATAAAAACAATAATTCCACGCATCTAAGTACTTTTCTAAGGAAAGGAGATCACTAAACCGCAAAGACCAAAGCATTGATATTCCGTAGGGCAAAATAGTACAACAGTGAAAGATTTACTATTTCTTTCATTTCAGTTATGTTTCTCTTTTACTATATTCAGCACCTCCCTAGTTCAGGTAATAAAAACAATAATTTACGCATCTAAGTTTACTTTTCCTGAAGAGGAGGTAGGTAGCACTAAAACCGCAAAGGAACAAAGCATTGATGTCCGTAGGAAATAGTTACAACAGTTAACAGATTACTGTTAATCTTTCATTTCAGATATGTTTTCTGTTTTTACTATACTCAGGACCTCACTAGTTTGTCAGTTAATAAATAACAATAATTCACGCATCTAATGTACTTCCTAAAAGGAATGGTAAGTAACACTAAACCCAAAGAACTCATAAGCGCATTGAGTCCGTTAGGATAATAATGTATCAAACAGTTGAAAATTACTTTTTAATTCTTCCATATTTCATTTTCCTCTTTTTTACTCCTTCAAACCTCACTAGCTTCAGGTAATAAAAACAATAATTCACGCAACAAGGTTACTTTTTCTGTAAGAAGGAGGTAGGTAGCACTAAAACGCAAAGGAACCTAAGCATTGATGTCCGTATGGAAATAGTTACAACAGTTAAAGTATCTTACTTTAATCTGTCATTTCAGATTATGTTTCCTTTTTACTTAAATTCAGCACTCTCATAGTTTCAGTAATAAAAACAATAACTTCACGTCATCTCAAGTGCTTTTCTAAGAGATGTAGGTGCACTTAAACCGCCAAAGAACAATAGCATATGATGTCTTAGGGAAAAATTACAACAGTTGAAGGAATACTGTTATCTTTTCATTTCAGTTGTTTTCTTTTTTACTATATTCAGGACCTCACTATTTTCACGGTAATATGAAACAATAATTTCAGCATCTAATGTTACTTTCCTGAAAAGAAAAGTGTAGCCACATTAAACCGCAAAGGAACCCAAAAGCATTATGGCCTAGGAATATTTAATTACAACAGTAAAAGATTATGTTATTCTTTCATTTCATTTTTTCCCTTTTTACTGAACTAATTACCTCACTAGTATCAGGTAACGACTGTTTTAATTTACTGAAATATAGTCTGATGTAGAGAGACAGGGAGGTTGGTAGCACTAAACCTGCACTAAAAGACTGAAGCATTAACTCCGTCCCTCCATAGTTACAACAGTTAAAAGATTACTGTTAATCTTTCATTTCATATGTTTTCTCTTTTTACTAAATTCAGCACCTCACTAGTTTCAGTAATAAAAACAATAATTTCATTTCAGATATGTTTTCCCCTGAAGAAGGAGGTAGGTAGACTAAACCGCAAAGGAACCAAAGCATTGATTCCGTAGGTACCTAGTTACACCGGTTGAAGCTTACTATTCACACAGAAATCCAAAGTTAAATTTGAACAATTTCTCATATTTTTAGATCCTGGTTTCTGATGCTAAATATAAAACGATAGATACCAGAGGGTATAGTTTCTGAGGAAGGGAGGTTGTTATTTAAGTCCTAGGAATCAAAGCAGTCTTGTCCTCCAGATACATAGTTACACTAATTGAAAATATATAATTTACAAAATATCTCAAGTTAAAATTGAGTAATTTTACTTAAATTCAGGGCCTAATATTTGATACTTAAATTAAAACGGCAGATATCTGAAAGTACTTTTCCTGAAGAAGGTGAAAGGTTGTAAGGAGTCAAGTCATTCTTGTTCACAGGTACCTAGTTACAATGACTGAAGTTTACCATTCACACGGACATCCAAAGTTAAATTTGAGTAATTTTTCATATTTTCGCGACCTAGTTTCTGATACTATAATAAAAGGCAGATATCAGTGGGTACTGTTCCTGAAGAAGGGGGAAGGTTCTTATAAACGGTTAGTCAAGGAATCAAAGCAGTGTTCTCCCCCAGGTACCTAGTTACACCAATTGAAAATTTATCCTTTACAAAACATCCAAGGTTGAAATTGAGTTGCTTTACTTAAATTCATGACCTAATTTTTACAGTTAAAATAAAATGACAGACATCGGAGGGTACTGTTTCTGAAGAAGGTGAAGGATTGTACTAAAAAGTTAAAGAGTTGAGGATAATACTGAAACTAATTTAATTACAAAACATTTGAAGATTACTGTTATTCTTCATTTCAGTGTTTCCCTTTTTACTTATATTCAGACCTCCACCTAGTTCACGGTAATAAAAACAATCATTCCGCAAAATAGTATCTTTCTGAAGAAGAAGGTAGGTACACTAAACGCAAAGAACCAAAAGTCATATGTTAGAAATACTGAGACATTTTTAAAATAATTACTTTAATCTTTCAATTCAGATATGTTTTCTCTTTTACTATATTCAGCACCTCACTATTTTCAGGTAATAAAAACAATAATTCACGCATCTAAGGTGACTTTTCCTGAAGAAGGAGGAGCTAGTACTGAATCGCTACGGTAACAAAGCATTGATGTCCGTAGGGAAATAATCTACAACAGTTAAAGAATTACTGTTATTCTTTCATCTCAATTGTTTTCTCTTTTTACTATATTCATGACCTCATAGTTTCAGGTAATAGAACAATAATTCACGCTAGTTAAGGTTAGCTTTTCGCGTAAGAAGGGAAAAAAAAGTAAGCACTAAACGCAAAGAACCAAAAGCCATTGATTGTCCTAGGAAATATTTTTTCTGTTGCTATACGAATGTTCTAACAACGACTTTCTTTTCTTACTATTATTCAGGACCTCACTATTTCAGTAATAAAACAATAATTTACCGCATCTAGGGTACTTTTCCTGAAGAGAGTAGGTAGCACTAAACCGCAAAGGAACCAAAGCATTGATGTCCGTAGGATATTTAAACAGTTGAAAATACTTTATTCTTTCATTTCAGTTATTTCCCTTTTTACTATATTCAGCACCCACTAGTTTTCAGGTAATTAAAAAACAATAATTCACGAATCTAAGGTTACCTTTCCTGGAAGAAGGAGGTAGGTAGCACCAAACGCAAAGAACCAAAGCATTGATTCCGTAGGAATATATACAACAGTGAAAGATACGTATCTTTCATTCATATATGTTTCCTTTTACTATATCAGTACCTCACTAGTTTCAGTAATAAAAAACATATAATTCACGCTTTAACCTTACTATTCCTGAGAAGGAGTAAAGGTATACAACTAAACCGCAAAAAAACCCAAAGCATTAGCCGAGGGATAATCAGTTACACACAGCCCTTAGAAAGAAATGACTGAATTAATCGATCATTATAAATGATTTTCTTATCCTTTAATGACTTTCTGTTCGCGTTTCAGTATATAAAACACAATCATGTCCGATTCATTTAAAATAATACTTCAATAATAGAAGAAAATTGGTTCCACTAACGCGGATAGGAACCAAGCTTATTGCAATGTCCGTATGGGAAATAGTTTAACAACAGTTTGATAAGATTACTGTTAATCTTTCATTTCATATATTTTTTCTCTTTTACATATTCACGACCCCCTCACTAGTTCACGTCCAATACAAAACAACCAATTCACGCACACTAAGGCTACTCTCTTCTCCGAACTGCAAGAGCTCACCAAAGTAACACTAACAACCCAAAGCAACCAGCGCACTTGACTCTCCGCTCGCGGCAAATATCTACAACACAGTTCAAAATTACGATAATCTTCTCCCTCCTCTTTCTTTCTCTCTCCCTTCCTCTACTATAATATCTAGATCCTCACTAGTGTTTCTACGGTCTTAATAATAAACACGATTACGCATCTAAAGGTAACTTCTTCGCAGAAAGGAGGATTTGCTTCAAAAGAACCACAAAAGAACCAAAGCTTGAATGTCCGTAGGAAAATGGTTACAACAGTGAGAAAGATATACTTCTAATCCATATTTCAATTTGTTTTCTCTTTTTACTATATTCAAGACCTCACTAGTTTCAGGTAATATATTCAGGACCTCACTAAGGTTACTTTTCCTGAAGAGAGTAGTAGCACTAATAAACCGCAAAAGAACAAAGCATTGATGGTTCGATAGTCGATTAAGATGTACACATTAAAGTTTTATTTTTAATATTCACTAAATGTGCCTTATCTTTTGGTCTATTCATATCTCATTTTTATTAATAGTAATAAAAACAAATAATCACAGACATCTAAGGTCCCTCTCAAGACTACCTCTAGCTCAAGAACGCTCTGCTCCAAAGACTACCTCTGAACTTCCCTTCCTTATTTTCGACTGTAAAGATTACTCTTAATCTTACATTCAGAGTATTTCTCTCTTACTATATTTAGGACCTCACTAGTTTCAGGGTAATAATAACAATAATTCACGCATCTAAAGGTACTTTCCTAGAAGAAGGAGGGTAGGTACCTAAATACGCAAAGGACCTAAGTGTTCTGTCTCTGTCTCGATTTAAAAATTTTCAAGATTTAGCTTTAAAGCTAATTACTTAAAATCCTCATTTCCCCCTTCCCTACCCGCTTTATTTGGTGCCTCAATCAGTAGTTGCATTCTCATTTAATCAATTGCATCTTTAATGTTTATACTTCATCTCACGCCGTCAATAAATCAATAGCATTGATTCCGAGAAATATTAAAAACACTCGCACTCATAGAATCTTTATTTTTTATTTTCATTTTGTGCAATTTCTGTAAATAAAAGTTCATTATTACAAAATGTTTTATTCCACGCGTTAGTTACTTCCTGGAAGAAGGAGGTAGACACTCTAAACCGCAAAGAACCAAAGCATGATGTCCGTAGGAAATATTAAACAACATGAGAAAAGATTTAGTTAATCTTTCATTCAATACTTTTACAATTTTTACTATTTTCATTCCCTGCCTTTATCATAAGAATAGCAAACATATTTAACCTATTTATATGGTCACTATTCCTCTCGAATAATATAGAAACACTCGACCATAGAAAACCAATACATTGATGTCCGTTAGGGAAATACCTACAACACACCTGACAAGATACTTTACTTCTTACATATACTATATCTTTCTCTTTTACTTAAATTAAGAGCACCAAAAATAGTTTCAGTAATAAATACAATAATCACGCATCTAAGGTATTTTCCTGGTAAGAAAGCTACTGTAGCAACTAAACCGCAAAGGAACCAAAGCATTGATCTCCGTAGGGAAATCTCAAATTAAAGATACTTTAATCTTTCCATGGTATTTATTACATAATACTATATGTCAGACCCTCACTAGTTTCATGGTAATAAAAACAATAATCACGCATCTAAAAGTACTTTTCCCTCGCACAAAGGCCGGCTCACCCGTAGCCACTCACACAAACCGCCCAACAGAAACCAAAGCATCCCTGATCACCGTAGGGAAAATAGTACAAACATTGAAAATTACAAGTTAATCTGTCATTCATATTATGTTTCCTTCCTTTTTACTTATATCAGGTGACCCTCACCTCACGTTTCACCCTGGTTAATAAAAAACAACTAGATTCACGCATCTAGGTACTTTCCTGAAGGAAGAGGTTATGTTAGCACTTAAACCGCAAAAACCACCACTCCACTTTGATGTCCGTAGGGAACATAAGTTACAACAGTAAAGATACTGTTAATCTTATTCAGATATGTTTCTCTGTTTACAATATTCAGGGACCTCACTAGTTTCAAGTAATAAAAAACAATAATTCACGACATCTAAGGATTACTTTCAACGCCAAGAGGCACTACTACGCACTACACCGCCCACAGCCCAACCCAAACCATGATGTCCCGTAACGAAACTACAAACATTCGAAAACCTACCTTCTAAATCATTCAATTTCCAGGCCTACCCTTGTATTACTTTTAACTATATTCAACCTCACTAGTTTCAGTAATAAAAACAATAATTCAACATCTAAGGTTACTTTTCCTGAATGAACTTTAGTAGCACTAAAACCGCAAAGAACCAAAGCTATTGATGTCCGTAGGGAAAAGGTTACAACAGTTAAATAATTTAAAAATAATGCATATAAACAGATATGTTCTCTTATTATACTAAATAATTCAAAGGACCTCACTAAGTAATTCAGTCAATCAATAAACATAATCATGCATCTAAGTACTTTTCTTGAAAGGAAGCCGGGGCTAAGGTAGCAACAAAACCTACAGAAAGGAACCAAAGCATTATTCTAGGGAAAATACTATACAAACAATTGAAAAGATTACTGTTAATCTCATTTCAGATATATTTTCCCTTTAAACTATATTTCAAACCTCCTCTCTACCCTTATCAGTGTAATAAAAACAATAATTCACAGCAATCAAAGTACTTTCCTGAAGAAGAGGTAAGTAGCACTAAAACCGCAAAGAAAAACAAAGCATGATGTCCTAGGAAAATAGTTACAACAGTTTGAACAGCCATTACTGTAATCTTTATTCAGATATGTTTTCGCTTGTTTACATATTAGACCTTCACTAGTTTCATAGTAATAAAAACAATAATTTCACGCCACCTAATTACTTCCTGACAAAGCGATGTACCGGTAGCCCCACTAAACCGGCAAATGACTCACAACCATGAGTCCGCTCTAGGGAAATATTACACACATTGGAAACATTACTGCGCTTTTAAATCTTTCATCAATATGTTCTCTTTTTACTATATTCAGACCCTCATAGTTTATTCAAGAGTAATATTAAATACAATAATTTCACGCAGCTAGGTTACTTTCCTGAAGAACGCACCATGGTACTTGTACACGAAACCGCAACACGACACCAAAACGCCATCTAATGCCTAGGGAAATAGACAACAGGGCTGAAAATATACTTTAATCTTCATTACAGATATTTCTCTTATACTATATTCAGGACCTCACTATTTCAGGTAATAAAAACAATAAATTCACGCATCTAAGGTTACTTTTCCTAAAAAAGGAGGTAGTACACTAAATCTCTATATATATATCTATATATCTGATCACCGTAGCGAACACTCAGCTCCTACAACATTGAAAGCATTACCTGTTAACTCTTCATCGTGTTTTCCCGACATTTCAGTTATATATATTTACATCCTATTACAATTATCAGACACCAACATAAATTATATCAATGTAAATAAAAAAACAAACATTCACGCATCTAAATTGGTTTCTGAAGAAGGAGGTAAGTAGCACTAAACCGCAAAGAATCCTATAAAATGATTGTCCGTTAGGAAATATTTTACAACAGTGAAAGATTACTGGTTATTTCTTCATTCAGATATATTATCTCATTAATTACTATATTACAAACACTCACTATTTCAATGAAATAAAAACAAATTAATTCACGCATCTAAGTATTCCTGAAAAAAAGGTATGTAGCACTAAACCGCAAAGGAACAAGCAATTTAATATCCGTAGAAAGAGATGTAACAAGTTCAAACTGTATTGTTTCTTTCTTTCAGTTATGTTCTCTTTACTATATCAGCACTCTCACTAGCCTCTACGTTAATAAAAACAATAATTCCCACGCCCATCTAAGTACCTTCCTGAAAAGGTAAGGTAGCACCAAACCGGCAAGGAATCAAAAGCACTTGATGTCCGTAGAAATAGTTACAAACAGTTAGAAAGAAATTAACTAAAAAATCCATTCATTATCAGATATGTAATTCCTTATTTACAATATATTAACGACCTCACAATCAGAAATAAAAACAAAATAATTATCACGCAATCTAAGAGTACTATTATCCACGATTCGAGGACCGCTATTAGAGAATTAAAATAAATGGAACCATTCACCCGTCCATTTTCAGGGTAAACAACTGGAGCAGTGTGGAAAGATTATTAATTAGCTCGCCTCAGATCACATAAAGTCTTTTTAAGTTAAATGAAACCTCACTTAGTTCAGGTAAATAAACGTATTATTGCATTGCGTATGTGATTACTTTTCCTGAAGGAACGAGGCTATCAGCCACCAACACCCAAAAACCAAAGCATTGATTCCGTTAGGGAAATAGTTACAACAATGAAACCAACTCACTCGTCTAATCTTTCATTCTGAGAATGTCTTGATTAGCGATATGTCAGTACCTCAACTAGTTTCTTGTATATAAAAACAAAACTCCACCCGCATTTCAAGTTTACTTCCTCAAATAAATGGGATAGTACACTAAACCCAAAGAACTCCAAAGCAAATTCACTTCCCGCTCTACCGGACCAAAGTACAAACATAAAGAATAACTGTAATCTTTCATTCAAATATAGTATCTTCTTGGAGATTCATGACCTTCAATAGTTCTGATAAAAAAAAATAATTCACGCACTAAGATACTTCCTGGAAGAAGATTTATTAGCACTAAACGCAAAGATCAAAGAATGATGTCCGTAGAAATAGTTACAACTAGTGAAAATAGCTGTAATCTTATCTATTTCAATAATGTTTTCGGCTTGGTTTACTATTCCGCGCCCTCC
>JABUQX010106217.1:27500-42465 GCA_015478945.1 Trachelipus rathkii | reverse complement strand
GAGATGCCCATTATTATTTTTATTAGATTCCATTTACTTAATTCAACCCAATAAACGATGATGTTATTACTGTCATCAAGACAACCGTATCTTTAATATCATGGGCGACTCTTATCACACTTGGTAATGTCACAATGTTCATTATTTCTTCATAATTATATATATACAATCATGTGCTTATCTACATCTTCTGGTAATTATATATTGATTATATTCAAATTTTATCAATAATTACCTAGTACTAGATACTATAATTATTTAGGCATACAATAAGTCATTAATGACTTAACAGCCAATAATCACTTAGATCTAACTCATAATTAACACAAGTAATTTATCTTATGTTAAACTACTAATATTAATTTTATAAACATTGTATATAAATATTTTTTCACTGGATACAAAAATTTGTCAAATAACCTTTATACCATACTCACAATAGCTTAATTACAATAGTCCCTTAACTATTTGTTCTTTCATTGTGATACCAGCTATTTCATCATTTTTCGGCCCTCTTCACTTTCCGCTTCCGTACCAAGAAGACCGTTGGGGTTGCCCGACAGTAAATAATTAGGCCCTATCCATATCACCATACGGGACGGTAAGACAGTTTTTCATTCCATGAACTCACTATAGCAGAGGTAAATTAATGTCATTCTTGTATGAGGAAAAAATACCTCTGATATTGGGTTTAAATGGTAATATAGTTATTTCTGAATAACTGCTGATTCAATCTTAAACGCATCCGACGAGGATTAAGCGAGGTTTTGGACATCCCAGTATGTCAACACCCCACCACAAACCCACCCTTGCGGCGATTCATCATCCCCTCCCACACTCTACTCACTCTCATCGATCTACTTCTGATCTTCTTATCTTAATTGACCTGATTTGTCAAAGATCACAGTTGTCAGACACGTATCATTTCGGGATAAACTATTACGCATTTTTATGAGGGTCTTAGTCTATAATACTAAAAAACCAAGCCTCTAACTATAAACATAAACCCTGGTAACATGTTTTCACGACACATTAATTAAATATCTATATCACTATGGCTTATCCTGACCAGTTCTCGCGGAGAGTCACTGTTACCGACCCCTCATATCTACGCTTTACACGAATAAACATATCTACATTTTGATTACAGAACAAAGTTTCCATACTTTAACAACAGTAATATCTAATAGAAGACTACATACAGACGCTCAACCAGACGTAACTACTTCAACTTTTTTTATCATTGCATATCTCTAACATATCCAATGTTAATTCTCTACATTAAATCAGGTATGGTAATGCACTTATACCAATAGTTTTAATCTATGCCCCACATTATCTATTATCGGGGTATTGAGCATAATAATGACCTATGCTCTTTGATCAATAATTCACACATAGCATAAATGTAAAGTAGTAATTTGTTCTTACAGATTTAAAGAGCATATAACGGTCAATTCAGTCAGTAAAATCCAAGAACTCAAGTTCCGTTGCCTCTCACTTGATCCACCTCCCTCCCCACCCACCCTTTCCATGATCTATAGATCTATTTGATCTATTGATTCAAGTCATATTTTCTCGAGTATCATTATGGATAAAAAATAGTATAGGGAAAATAAGGCTGTACTTTATATACTATCAATCTCTAACGAAATATATCTTGCTAACCATTCGTTAACAAGTTTTAACATCATAAAGCTATATACCATAACCTTAAACTAAGAATTAAATGTTACAACGACA
The DNA here is from genome assembly GCA_015478945.1 of Trachelipus rathkii. Lineage (NCBI taxonomy): Eukaryota > Metazoa > Arthropoda > Malacostraca > Isopoda > Trachelipodidae > Trachelipus > Trachelipus rathkii. The sequence continues at coordinate 40,722 of JABUQX010106217.1, read as the reverse complement.
AACTTAACAATACCTTTACGCTCGTAACACTTTGCTCAACCATTTAACAAATGTTGCGCATACTTATACCACAGTTAAAAGAAAGCTAAAATCATTGCGAGGCGGTATCAGAATCGTTAACACCTCGCTTCACCAGCGTATTATGGTTCAAACGTATGCTGTAAGCAGTGCCATAAATTTAATTTAAGGATATTGTGATTTTTACCTTCTGACTAATCATAGTATTTATAATTTAAAAAAAATAATTTATACTATAATCATTACATCATTCAATTATCATATATCAAGACCCTAACGAATATGATTATGCTAAAGGTATAACATAAAGTTTCTCACACTCTATTAAAGCTTACAACACTTTTTCTATTAACTATGATCAGAATATAATGTACAACGCCATCATAAACTCACTTACTAACATATACCTTATCACACATATGGATAATCTGCTATGTGTGTTCAGCGATATGATTCCACATCCTCTTATTTATATTTATTCTAAATAGGTAATAAGAGTGAATTACTCTAATAATCCAGGACACTTAACACAATAACTATCAAATGTCATATATATCTAACCTATACTTTTCCAACATATCAGACAACAATATCTAATATGCCAGTTATTATTATATCAAAAAATCCCCTTATTAGATCAAACAAGTGATTACCAAAATTACTAATTATTACTATATTATCAAAGACTATTACCTAGCATCTATTTAAGAATACACTATATGAATTAAACAGTGTGACATTAGATAATAACTAAAGATTAATCTGCTAGTCAATATGTCAAACTATTCAATATTAACAACACTTTTGTATTCGATAATCAATTACAGACAATACCGAATAGAATATAGCTAAACATTAATATATTTATATTCTCTTAGAACTTAAAACATATAGTACCTATATTTTTAATAACTATTAACCTGACATACTAATTTAAGAGTGAATACTTTATAGACCTAACAAAGTATAATAATTATATTAATCATAATATAATCTCAAAAGTTTATACTATTTTTAGGGAGTCCTATATCATTAATATTATAAACATGGATATAGTGGCTTGGCTCACTATAAAGAACGCTATCATCCTAGAGATATGAGTCGAGGATTTGACTAGAAACTTGTAAAAGCTTCCCTCAAAGGAAGGAACTAATTACATTTAAAACAAGAGACGACCAGGTGCATTAATAACCCATGGCAGATGGATGCAAATCTATATAGTCATAATATTATTAAGTATAAAATCTATAACTTCTTTTTTACATAAGAATAAGATATGATCAAGTTTATACGTAGTCACTATTTAGGAAGCTAAAAAAGTAAGAATATAGAATCGCATGTTTATCAGTGATAACGTATATTTAATAATATTATTTGTGCATTATCAGTATTATATATATATATATATAGGTCTTTAATGGTTATTCTGTATACATAGAGTAGGCAGTAATTACTAATTTTATCACAGTCCATTATAATATATGTATATAAATTGTGGATGCTTTTACGAAAATTACGATAAAGAATTTATATCTAAAAGATAAAAATGGAAGCAAGTACGATCATAAATCGTCACCATTAAATATATCTTAACAATTCATTGCTGAGATTCATCACCTATAGTGACATCATATATTCAACAAATATTTCTCTACCTTCATTTTCTCTTCCTCGATACCCAACGAATCCTGAGAAGGAGTCAGCAATTAGGTGGAGCACTGGTGGAAGACAAGAACGTAACATCAATAAAGAGGCTGTTGTAACGCACACAGAAAAACTAAGATCAGCAATTTAAGGATCTATTTAAAGTATTAAGTTCTGTCTCCTATAGCTTTGTGAGCTTATGTCGCTAGAGATCATTGTAAATTTATGTTGCGAGCTATTTGCGCTAAAATATCTCGATCGAATGTGTCTTCTTACTCTGGAGGTCCTGAAACTTGTCTGAATTTCAACCCATCTTTCTTTTACTTTATTTATAACTATAAATCACTATTTTAGAGAGGGGTGAGATGAAAGTAGGAGAGCAGGGTTCTCACACCTAGACTTCAGGCGCAGTTTTTAAGATCACGCTACACAAGCGAAACCATTCCATCATAATGGATACCTTCATTTTTGATCCAAATCAAGTGTCACAATATTCCGTGTACCAATAGTCTAAAGTTCTTTTTTTTTTGTGTTTGTGGTTTTTCTTTAATTTTTTTCAAAGGTAAAGCTTCACCTTTATCATTTGGCTTCATATCTCCTCATGTGTGTTAGAACAACACTCTATTAGACATTTTTCAATACTTACACACTCAATTCTACCTCTATATAGTCCTAGCCAAAGGTACAAGCCACATCCTCGTATGAATTCACATGGTAATTCCTATCCTAGGAGCCTTCACATAGTGACTAAGTGTCAGTTTAGTTTTTGATTTAAAATAAGATGTAATATGAATATTTATTTATAGTGCTTAATTTTGTACACTTGGTTACGACCATATATATAATTTTTTTATTCCTTGTACCTATTACCTTAGGCACTACAACAGTTCTACTCTGATTATATCGTATATTATATGTAGTATCACACCATGTAAGGTACAAATTATCCCTCTTTCAACTTTACTTACGAGTATAGGAGAGACTATTACAATAACTAAGCTAATGTTTCGTACGTTAGTTCTCAGGTAGTTTAAATTATCCACAACTACACTAAACAAGTATCTATATAGTCCTTACCGGTATAATTAACTATATAATACTATATACTACGAACTATCTTGCCCCTTAATATATTATATTTTCACTTACAATATAGCTCAATATATATATAATATACATCATAGTATCTAGAAATGAACACTTATTTCCAATTTCATACTTTTCTCTGTTTTAGCCACTGGTCAGTTTTTGATTTTTTTTGTTTTTTTAATATTATTGCTTCATTTATTTGATACCAACATAGAATTAGACAGTGGTAACGGAACATGATTCAATCAAAGATTCAAGTACTTTTTATATATAAGTTTTTAAAATTCACATTTTATTGTTAATACTCTGCTTTTCTTAAAAAATGAAATCAATCCGGAAAATAACCACACTTACAAAAAACAAAATTCAACCACCTATTTACGATATCATCTATACCAATGCTGGTGCCCGTATCACTCAAGCATATTACAAAAATCGTAACCAGAAAAAAGCAAAACTCATAAATTAAAGGTATCTCAAAAAGGCATATACAATGCGTACACTGTTACAGAGAAACACCAATTACATAGTACTTGGATCAGCGTATAGATAGTCTTCTACTTACAAATATGTACAGAAAAATAAACAGAAAAGAAAAAAATTTAGGTGGGCGGCTCTGAGAGATGAGCCGTGGCCGCGATCACCGAGCCGCCGGGATCTTTTCTCACGATTCTCCACTCGTCACGTCCGTTGATGAGGGCGAAGAAACTCCAAGCTCACCTGCAACACACACATATAATACGCCGAGCTGGCCGGGTGCGCTTCGGCGCGCGATCGAGCGGCCAGAGTTCCTCTCAGATGAGGGGGGAAATAGTCTATAAAACCTTGTTCGAGTTCCCGCGGAGAGACCGATAGAGATACGCCCGACTTCACTGCTCATTTTTAGCTTGTTTACCTTTTTGGTGAGTATCCTTAGTTTAAAAAAAATTATAAAAATAAACTAAACGTGAATCCGTAAAACGTAACTGGTCCTAAATATTTTTTAATCATGTCCGTTCCCACTGAAATTCATTGAAAATCCTATACATACTACATATTAAATTTATAAAAATAAAAAAATAAAATAAAATCAAAACTGACCATATGTGATGAATAAAGATACTAAAGGTACCTATTATATACTATAATATATATATTATTAATTTATATATATATATATATATTCATATAATTATATATATTATGTATATATTAATATATATATATATATATATAATATAATAAATAATTATATTATATATTAATTATATATATAATATATATAATATATTAATTATATCATTATATATATTAGATTCTTCTCATGCCCTATTATATAAGGGTAACTTATGAGGGATAGAGTCTTATGTAGTGGTAAGACCTGAGCTTGACAATATTAGATAAGGCTCTGAATTAAGGAGTATGTAATAAATTACATATATCAGCAATACTCTACTTCCTATATAAAAAGTATATAATATCACTACCTTCTACTTTGAGAATTATAATCCTATCCGTTACTTACGTATTGAGCTTATACTTATACATATAGTTTGTTTATCCTTTTAAGATCGAGTATATACCATTTCCAGCTCTTTAGTTGATGGAGCTAATAATAGTACTCATCTTTCTCTATATATATATACTATTCTGATTTATATATTATATATGTTAGGTGTATATACTATACATTATAGTAATTTACTGTTTATATCTCACTATACTATCAACGATCTTGAAATACTGGATGGTCTAAGTCTACATTTTCTGTTATAATTTTATCCTTTAGCGGTCTCATTTTCTTTCTCGTAATTAGTTATAGTTGATATTTTTATAATAACACACTATCATGATAACAAGTTACATTAAATGACAGAAACTTATAAAGGTGTATCATTGTTGCAGTGTGAGTAGCCACTGACGCTATTTCTCCGATATTCTATCCGTCGAGATCCGTACATTGTACAGAGAATTTAGCATGGAGCTTCTCTCTCTTCCTCTGGTTGGCAAGGTTGGTCATCTCGAGAGAAGATAACCCCTGCTACCCATTGGACACAGTTTCCGATTTAATTCTCGTCCTCTGCTCTTTCGGGAGGTGCGATAGTGGTGAGTGTATTTAATAATTTATTAACGCGGATCCACACGCGCACTTCCAACATGTAGGAAATGGTGATATGCGTAATTATATATATATTAATATATATATATATATAGTATATATTAGAATTTAGATCTCTATAATGATATGGGTATATACTTAAACTACGCATATTTCACTTTCAGTGATAATATTATCAAAATATTACTTTATAAAAACTCAACTCTATTACCATAATCTCCCCTAGCTCTATAAAACCCTATATATTCATATCACAACCTTATTTCTATTATACTCCTTCGAGTCACGGCTCTATATATGTTACTCACCTCTTAGTAAATACACATAACTATGTCTTTATAGTAGAACTGATAACGATAAGATGACATCTGCAATCAGTCTAACAGGTACCGAGCTCCCGTGCTACACTTTATCGAGGTATCGAACCATGGAAAGGAGTCATTGAGGGAAATCGGTCCCTGAAAACTGGAACTTGACTATTTAGACTATTGTTAGTCGGGATTATTTAGCTCGAAACAGGGTAAATTTCAACGTTGCCTTGCAATGGGATGTATTTCTCCTAAGTTGAGGGGAGTAAGTACACCTCCCGAAAAGATGCGGTAGCCGCTAAGCCGCGCTTTATTACCCTTTGGTTTCCAAACCCGAGATTCGACGCCTTTTAAGATCTAACTGAGAGTGGAGAAATATTCGTGATGCAGCGATAATCGATAGTAATGCGCGTCGCAGTCGAGATTACGGGAGACGCGTGATGCGCGCGCCGCGTGCGGAGTACACATACTACATTATCTACCATTACACCTATTCATTTTATTATTATTATTATTATTATTATTATTTATTACTATTATCTATTATTATATATTTAGTGAGAGATTAATAATATTATTATTTATAATTTGATTATGACGATCGTAAGAAGTGTTCCCGAAGGGAACACTTCTGAGTTGTTTTAAGCCTTCTGCGTCTCCTCTGCGGTGTCTCTCAGCAACTCGCATGCACCCTGCAATCCCGCACCGCACCGCACCGCACGCAAGAGCACGCTACCAAACTGCCGTAGCGCTCCAGCATTCCCAACTTCGATTCCTCTGGCAGTTTCATTTGAGTTATTATTATTATTATTATTATTATTAATCTTATTAAATTATTTTATCTATTTATTATTATATTTTTATTTATTCTTATTATTAGTTATATATTATTATTTTTGTATTAGAATTTTCCGCGCGGTTCTCCTCTTCTCCGCATCTCGTTTCCCGAGTTCATATATTCCTACCCCATGGGTCAGGTTATCGTTCAGCTAAAATTTTGGGAGGGGTGTTAGATGGGGAGTGTAACCCTCGGTCGTAGACGATGGTTACGCTCCGCCGAGTGGTGCGCCCGAAGGGGGTATCCACCACCCTCCTTTTTAAAAATCAGAGGGTGTTTGTAATGGTGTGAAATTTGTGGTGAGAGGATTCAGAGTTGATTCTAGAAAGACTTGGTAATGGATTCTGAGGAGCAGCACCGGCTCCACCACCGGTGCTGGAGCCAACTCCTCCGGTGCCGAGTAAATAAACATTCGTATAACAACAATGTTGGTGTCCTTATAAGGGTATCGAGGTCGTAGAGTTCGATTATGATGGTTAAAAGTCCGTGTAGGGTGTCTAGGAACCCCATTGAGGGGGCCGACTGAAAAAAAGAAGCATCAGAGAGTGCAAAGAGTCCGAAAGGAGGAAGAAGAAGGATGAAAGATGAATAAGGAGGGAAAGAGGAAAGAAGGAGTCTGACTCAGATGAGTAAGGAGTTGACAGCGGCACCGGTGCTGGCTCGGTGCGGTGCCGAGTTTATTAAATATTTGTGTAATGATACAATATTGGTGTCTTATATATGTTATTGGGTCTGTAGATTCGAAAATAATGGTTTCAGGACCATCAAGAAAAAAATAAAAATAAAAAATAAATAATAAATAAATATAATAAATAAAATTCTTATTCTTTTTGTTTAATAACTTACAAATTTAACGTTTTTACTACCCTAAAGAGTAAATCACTAAACAACACTATCCAACTCCCTCCTGACCATCTGTGAAATCTATTGATCTATTGATTCATGTCACATTTCGAGTAATCATCATTTGGGAAAAACATAACATAAAATCAAAGTTCTTTATACAAACAAACAATATATGCTGAACGTAACTAAAGTTTTTCACATTAATGAAGCTTACTAGCATCATCTGAACATGAATATACCCCCCAACGGACAAACCTGAACAACATCTAAACATGAATAAACTGTTAACGTTAACAAGTTCCACACTTACAACAGTATAAGTAACTAACACATAGCATACAAAAACGTAACTTATTCACACTTTGTCAAGCATATCTCTAACATACGATGTTAATTTAATACTAACATGTAAATATTTAAACTAAAAATTTTATTCATAAACATTGGTTAATTATCATACAGAGCCGCAAAAGTTATGCTAACGTAACAAAGTTTCCACATCAAATAAAGCTAACATAGCGTAACTAAGAAGATAATGTACAAAGACAAACCTTCACAACTTGCACACGAATAAACTGTTAACTAAACAAAGTTTTCAAGACTTTAACACAAAGTTTAAAAAAGGTTTAACTAACATTCGCATGCAAAGCGTAAAAACCCGATCTTACTTTTTCAAGCATACTCTAACATATTAACGTAAATCTTACACTAACACAGTAACATTTAAGCAAAAATTTATCACAACATTGGTTAATTATCATACAGAGCAGCGAAAGTATGCTAACGTAACAAAGTTTCACATCAATAAAGCTAAGATATGTACATATGAACTAAGAAATAAATGTACAAAGACAAACCTACAAACTTACACACAATAAACTGTTAACATTAAAGTTTCACACTTAACACCGAGTAAAGTAACAACAATTGCAATGCAAAGCGTAAGCCTATTCTATATATTCACGCTTCTCCTCATATTACCGTTAATCTTAGCACTGACACAGTACATTTAACTAAAATTTCTCAAAACATTGGTTTAATTATACTGATCAACGAATATACTCTACCGTAATAAAGTTTCCACATCAATAAACTAACAATATCGGTACATGAACTAAGAAAATAATGTACAAAGACAACCTAACACAACTTACACGAATAAACTGTTACATTAACAAAGTTCCACTGAGTTCTTTTATATACTAACCAGCGAAATATATGCTAACATAACAATGTTTTCCACATTAATCAAAGCTAACATAGGCATCATATGAAACTAGGAAAATAAGTACAAACGACAAACCTAACACAACTTACGCCAATAAACTGTTAACATTAACAGTTCCAACACTTACACCAGTAAAGTAACTAACTTTACATAAAAAACGTAAACCTATCTATACTTTTTCCAAGCATATCTCTAACCTATTACGTTAATCTAACATTGACACAGTAACATTTATCAAAAATGTATCATACCTACCTAACCTCATATACCTAATGAGTAAAGACGAATAAAGTAAAGTTTTTGGGCTTATCTCTTTTTAGACCTCCGCCTCCTTTCAGAATACCACTCTAAACATAGAAATGATTTTTTATGCTTAACCAATTTGCATAAAGTGATGCAATACTTATTTTTTTTTGACCCTTTGGCAGGAATACAAGCAATGTACCAGTCGCCATTCGGTTTATTAAATATAAATGACACAACGTTGGGAATAACGAAACTCCTCGTGAAGATATCAACAACAAGCGTAGAGATGGAGGGAGATGTCATCGTATCACCACTGCGAAAAACTATCCTACTGAAGAAAATAGTGTATAAACATCCCTTAAATGTTATGAGATTCTTTCTTTCAACCAATCAGAAGAAAGTAAATAAAAATGCGGGGTCCCAAAGAACCATATCAGTTCAAAAGGGTATATATTCTCGTTCGACAACAACAACAACAATAACATAGTAGAAAGATAAGTTCTTTAGATACTAACCAACGAATATAAGCTAACGTAAAAAAACATTGTTTTCACATTAATAAAGGCAACATGCATTACCGAGAACTAAGAAAATAATGTACAACGACGAATCTACCACAACTTAAGCAGAATAAACTGTAACTATTAACAAAGTTCCACACTTAACACCTGTAAGTAACTGAATTGCATACAAAACGTAACCTATTATACTTTTTTACCAAAGCATATCTCTCTAACATATTAACGTTAATTTACATTGACACAGTAATATTTAACAAGAAATTTAATCATAACTTGTTTAATTATCATACAGAGCAGCGAAAGTATGCTAACGTAAGCAAAGTTTCCACATTAATAAAGCTAACATAACATATAGAGGACTAAGAATATGATGTACAACGACAAACCTAACACACCTTGAGCACAAAACTACTAACATTAACAACTTCCGCACTTAACAGCAAGTAAAGTACCTAACACATCGTACAACCGTAACTATTTACACTTTTTCCAAGCATATCTCCTAACATATCAATGTTATTTACATTAACATCGTAATTAACAAAAGTTTAGCATAAAACCTGTCTAATCATCATACAGAAATTGATTATGAATCTATCGTATCGCTGGTTTTACATCAAATAATTTCGCTAAATTTAACGAAAAAAATATCAACTCGTATTTGGATGGTGATGCCAGCTAACAATTGATGATAAAGCAAATTTAACCAAACGTAACAAAAAATATCAACTAATCCTTATCTTGTCTTTACATAAAAATAAGTTCTTTGAAATAAAATATCATAGTAAACGCGTAATAGTTTACTGATTTTAAAGCAGTAAAATCAGTACATCAGTAAATCAAACCAACCCATCCATGATCCCCTTACCCATCCCACCGCCTGTGATCTATTGAACTATTGATATCAAGTCATATTTCGTAGTATCTTTTGGGATAACATAATAACATAAAAATAAGTTCTTTATATAACTGACCATACGAAATATATGCTTAACCAACAAAGTTTCAGCATCAATAAAGCTAACATATATAAACCGTAACTAAGAATATAATGTACAAATACAAACCTAACATACCTCGCGTATATAATCAGCTAACATCCTGAAATTCCCTACTTATCAAAGGTAAAAGTAGCTAACAGGTCATACAAACTCGATATGTTCCACTTCTCAGCGCAATATCAGCAACAGGTAAAGCCGTATTTTCTAACAAAATCCCTTAACAAAGTGTCCAATCTATCAAGAAGCAACATCTTGAACTATGAATTGACACTATCTTCATGAAAGTGTCACTCGTTTCGGTATAACATCATTTGACCTATGAATAATCGTAGGCATTAGCAAAATTCGAGAGCAAACTAACATTACTCAACAAAAACTTAACCTAGGCTCACGTTTCTATCACATCATCGTCAGTTACACAGTAATATCCTTACAAAAACTCATCATTTCTAACAAATCAGTGTTATTTTCACATGTCATAGTAATATTACATAACGTTACCTAACTTACGAAAAATAAACAGTTTTCATTAACAAAAGAGTATCTAAAGCAACACATTACCTTCCAAGAGAAATCCCTGGGGGATGCACCCCTTGAAAGGGTGTGAATCCTGCGAGGGGGATCACCCCGAAGGGGTGTAAGCGGGCTTTACCCCTCCGAAGGAGGGGTAAGGCCTCAGCCCTTCGGCTGAGGCCAAAAGCCCGCTTACACCCCCCTTCGGGTGATCCCCCTCGCAGGATTCACACCTTCAAGGGGCGCATCCCCCCGGGATTTCTCTTGGAAGTAATGTGTTGCTTTAGATACTCTTGGTAATGAAACCTGTTTATTCGTAGTTAGGTACGTTATGTTAAATATTATATGATAATGTGAAAATAACACTGATTTGTTAGAGAAATGATGAGTTTTTGTAAGATATAACTGTGTTAACTGACGATGATGTGTTAGAAACGTGGAGTTAGGTTAAGTTTTGTTGAGTAATGTTAGGTTTGCCCAGAGAATTTCTAATGGCTACGATTATTCATAGGTCATATGATTTAGTACTCGAATACGAGTTGACACTTTGTATGAAAGTCAGTAGTGTCATTCATAGTTCAGAGTTGGTATCTGTTACTTAGATCTCTGGACACTTGTACAACGGGACTTTATTGATAGATAAGGATTAAACGGGTCTTAGCTAATAGGCTCTCGTCTGATCTGAAGCCCCGAGAATGGGAACATATCGATATTGTATGACCTGTTAGCTACTTACCTTTGATAAGTAGGGAATTTTCAAGATGTTAGCTGATTATTCATACGCGAGGGATATTTTAGGTTTGCATTTGTACATTATATTCTTAGTTAGCTTTATGATAATGTAGCTTTATTGATGCTGAAACTTTGTTGGTTAAGCATATTTTCGTACGTCAGTATATAAAGAACTTATTTTATGTTATGGTTTATCCAAAAATGATACTCGAAAATGTGACTTGAAAATCAAATAGTTCAATAGATCACAGGCGGTGGGATGGGTAGGGGACTGGAGGGATGGGTGGGTTGCTGGTTTAATTTTACTGATTTACTGCTTTAAACAGTAAACTATTACGGTTTACTGTTATTTTTAATTCAAAGAACTTATTTTTATGTTATGTCAGGATAAAATTTTGGTTATTTTTGTTTATGTTTGGTTAAAACTTTGTATGTTTGCAATTATTCGCTGGATATTATGAAATATTTAGACGAGGTTATGATGAATTTTTGTGTTAAATATTACGAAAGTGATGTAAAACATTTGTTACGTAAGCATAATATTCTTTGTCAGTATGATGGAATTAGACAGGGTTATGCCTAACTTTTTGTTAAATATTCACGGATGTTTATATGTAAAATTGAACATTGAATAATGTTAGAGATATGCTTTGAAAAAGTGTGATAGGTTACGGTTTGTACGATGTGTTAGGTACTTTACTTCTGTTAAGTGCGGAACTTTGTTAATGTTGAGTGTTTATTCGTACGTAAGGTGTGTAGGTTTTGTCATTGTACATCAATATTCTTAGTTCAGGTATGTTATGTTAGCTTTTATTAATGTGGACTTTGTTACGTTGCATACGTTCGCTGCTCTGTATGATAATTGGACAAGATTATGATAATTCCTTGTTAAATTATTACTGTGTAATGTAAAATTAACGTTACTATGTTAGAGATATGTTTGGTAAAAATATGAATAGGTTACGTTTTGTATCATGTCAAGTTACTTTACCAGGTGTTTAAGGTGTGAAACTTTGTTAAAATGTTAACAGTTATTCGTGCTTAAGTTGTGTTAGATTCGTCGTTGTAATTATTTTCTAGTTCTGGTAATTCTATGTTAGCTTTATTAATGTGAAAACAATGTTTCGTTAGCATAAATTCGTTGGTTAGTATCTAAAAGAACTTATCTTTGTACTATGTTATTGTTGTGTTGTTGTTGTCGAACGAGAATATATACCCTTTTGAGACTGATATGGTTCATTCGTAGGTCATAAACTTGTTTACTTTCTTCTGATTGGTTGAAAGAAAGAATCTTCATTACATTTAAGGGATGTTTATACACTATTTTCTCAGTAGGATAGTTTTTTGCAGTGTTGATACGATGACATCTCCCGCATCTCTACTACAGCTGTTGTTGATATCTTCACGGGGAGTTTCGTTATTCCCAACGAATGTGTTCATTTTATATTTAAGATCGTAAACCGAATGGCGACTGGTACATTGCTTGTATTCGCTGGCCAGAGGTCAAATATAATAAGTATTGCATCAATTTTGCAAATGGTTAAAGCATAAAATCATTTTTCATGTTTAGAGTTGGTTTTGAAAGGAGGCGGAGTCTAAAACGAGATAAGTCTAAAAACTTTTAACTTTATTCGTCTTTACTCATTAGGTATTATGATGGTTAGGATATGGTATGAATACCATTTGTTTTGATAAGTTTACTGTGTCCAATGTAAGTTAACGTGTAATAGTGTTAGAGATATCTTGGAAAAAGTATAGATAGTTACGTTTTTTGCATACCATGTTAGTAGCTTTACTGGTGTTAAGTGTGAACTTGTTAATGTTAACAGTTTATTAGGGCGTAGGTTGTGTTAGGTTTGTCGTTGTACATTATTTCCTAGTTCATATGATGCTATGTTAACTTTATTTGTGAAAACATTGTTATGTAGCATATATTCGCAGGTTAGTATATACAGAACTCAGTGGACTTTGTTAATGTTAACAGTTTATATGTGTGTAAGTTGGGTTAGGTTTGTCTTTGTACATTATTTTCCTAGTTCATGTTACGCTATGTTAGGTTTATTGATGTGGAAAACTTTAATTACGTTAGAGTATATTCGTTGAACAGTATAATTAACCAATGTTTGTGAGAAATTTTAGT